>JAFBJU010001102.1:0-23841 GCA_016785305.1 Colistium nudipinnis
AGAAGTTACTGTGCGAGTTTCGAGTGTTTTCAAAATTTTGACTTTTTGGTCGACATAAGGCTATAGTAAGGCATTTTTTTGTCAAGTTTTTGAATTTTTCACGACATGATTTACTGTGACGTTTTCACTTTTTTCACTTTATTTCTGCATATATACTATTATTAAGCCCTCCAGAAGTTAGTGTGCAAGTTTCGAGTGTTTTGAAAATGTTGAATTTTTGGCCGAAATAAGGCTATAGTAAGGCGTTTTTTGTCAATTTTTTGAATTTTTCAAGACATGATTTACTATGAAATTTTCACTTTTTTCACTTTATTTCTGCATATATACTATTATTAAGCCCTCCAGAAGTTACTGTGCGAGTTTCGAGTGTTGTGAAATGTTTGACTTTTTGGCCGACATAAGGCTATAGTAAGGCATTTTTTTGTAAAATTTAAATTTTTTTTAAGATATGATTGTCTATGAAATTTTCACTTTTTTCACTTTATATTTACATATATCCTATTTTTAAGCCCTGCAGAAGTTACTGTGCGAGTTTCGAGTGTTTTGAAATTTTTGACTTTTTGACCGACATGAGGCTATAGTAAGGCATTTTTTGGTAAAATTTTAGAATTTTTCAAGACATGATTGTCTATGACGTTTTCACTTTTTCCCCTTTATTTCTGCATATATCCTATAGTTAGGCCCTCCAGAAGTTACTGTGCGAGTTTCGAGTGTTGTGAAATGTTTGACTTTTTGGCCGACATAAGGCTATAGTAAGGCATTTGTTTGTAAAATGTTCGAATTTTTCACAACATGATTTACTATGACGTTTTCACTTTTTTCACTTTATTTCTCCTTATATCCTATTTTTAAGCCCTGTAGAAGTTACAGTGCAAGTTCTGAGTTTTTTGAAATGTTTGTCTTTTTGGCCGACATAAGGCTATAGTAAGGTGTTTTTTGTGAATTTTTTGAATTTTTCACAACATGATTTACTATGACGTTTTCACTTTTTTCACTTTATTTTTGCATTTACTCTATTTTTAGGCCCTGCAGAAGTTACCGTGCGAGTTTCGAGTCTTTTGAAATTTTTGCCCACGTTTTTAATTTTTTAATATTTGATTCTCAACAAATGCAAAAATTGAAATTTTATACTTGGATTAATAATTTATCAACGAAAATAGCAATGAATAAGTTGAACTTATTCGTTATTTCCCATTTATCTTTTACCCAGCCCCAATAATCACCTGAAATGGACCTGGAGTAATAAATAAGTACAGACTGCTGCAGTCCAAATGAAGGAGTGAAAGAGGTGGACAGAACTGGACCATGCTGCACGAAATACCTTTTACTGGTGAGTCTTACTTTAGCATTAACAAATGACACAGACAATAATTTCTCTGAATGATTTCCGAATCTTTTTATTTGAAATGTCAGTGTCCAAGAGAAAATAAAACAGCAATATAAATATTAGCATAAAAATAATAGAGTAACACAGGGATATAGCGTGGGGGCTTAGCATTTGATAAGAAAGATAATACAGCAGGATAGAGCAGTATTAATTCGGCAGCGGACGGACTTACACATATATCATGTTTATAATCATTTGTTCGCATGGACAGAAAGAGAATGAGGCATTCTTTCACAAATGCACAAGATAAAAACACAGCAAAAGAACATTAAGAGGTTACAGAAGGATAGAAACGTTTCCATATTTTTTTGTTTTATTTCTTTACAGGGTGATAAAAGATAGTAGAGAGAAAAATTAACACAAAAATATGCGCAACACATATCACAAGTTAACTAGTCTACGCGTGTCACTTTGTTTACTTATCTAAAGTTTTTTTATTCATTTATTTACACTTAAGAGTTAGTTGGCTTCCATGGTGCTTAGTTACTACATTGCAACACAAACTGTTGAAGAACATCTCAGATTTTTTTCATGATTTCCTTTTTTTTTTTAACTGTGGTTTTCCTATTTTTCTTGAAAAACAAAATGCAACACATTCCAGTAGTAAGCCACGCCTTGTGGAGGGGGACTTTTATTTTGAAAATGATTGACGTGGTCCCTACTATACAAACAACTGGCTCATACCATTGACAGGACTTGTGTTTATTTACAGTGGGGAAGAGCCATACAAGACCAGGGGAGTGGAGGGGAGAGATGGGGGTAGAGAGGCTGAGGTTTCCCATTGTTTTCAGTGGGGAAGGATTTTTCAGAGGGGCTCTCCAGTGGTTTCTTCTCTAACAGAGACAGCTGTGCCTCGATCTGTTGACCTCTACCTGGGTCAGTGCATTAGAGAACGTTTAGGGGGTGGGCAGGGCCAACAGTGGTTCCTCTGTACATTCAGTGGGTAGAACCAAGGTTGTTCCCCACCCTTGGTTGATGTAATGGTGCCTCAGCCTGTGTACCCCTCAACCTGACCCCCTCCACTCCCCCTGACCCAGTCTGCAAGCTGCCTTTTCTCATGCAGCTGAACCTGGCCAGGGGCCTGACAGACAGATGGAAGGTAATGTAAAGACTTCATCTCTGACACAATTCCTCTATGCTATTGAATCATGATCTCCCCAAAAAAAGCTTGTTAATGTGTCACATTAATATGTTTCTTCAGCACTTCAGGATAGTGAGGGGAAATACTCCACCGAGGCCCTAGAGGCCTGCAAAGTGTCTAGAAACTCAAGCACTTAAGTTTACCACATCTACGCATTTCCCTAGACCGAAGTGATATACTACCCCCTACATCATCTCATCTTCAGAATACGGACAGTGCATTTCTTTTTGTTTGGCTCTAAACGTGGGGTAGCAAGTTAGTGGAGGACACGAGCTGGGTATGATGAGGGGTTGGTAAAAGGGTGCAGGACGTGTCTGTGCCCATCTGGAGTTGTTATACAAGAAGCTGCCTGCTGTGACAGCACGGCTTTTGACTCCAGTGAACAATGTCATGTCACTCCACCCTCTGCCGGCCCTTCCTCTGGGTGCATGCTCAGGTCATAAAAAGTAACAGGAGATTCAAATCTTATCTTTTTAACTATGATTACAAAAGTAATTTTCATTTTGTGTCAAGTAAATGCTACATGTGCATTATGTTGACCTGCGATTGAAGGGAGGGTAATAGACTCAGGATGTCCTCCTCTTTGCTTTTGCAATGCATAGTTTTTAACTCTAAACTAGTATATGTGGATTGAACCTTAACGAGCATGCAGAAGAGTGTGTTATACCAGTCGAACAACAGCCTTATATCCACAAGACTTATGCTTAAAGTTCTTGCAAGGCTGATCCTATATAGGACTCTTATGGATGGCAACTAGCGTACTTTACAACAGCTGACTTTCCATCTCAGGGAAAGAACAATAAATCCAACATGAAAGACATCAACATTTCATCTCTTTATACATCACTGCGTATATAGCCTTGTCATCCCAGCAAGGTTTGTTACACTGAATCTCTCCAAAGTCATTTGATTTTTGCCAAAAGAAAAAAAAAAAAATCACAATAACCCCCCATAGCCTGCCAAAAAATATCCACCAACAAAGATTACATGAGCAACACTACACCTTTAGCACAGCATGGGTTATTAATCAACTTTAACAACCTTCAACACATTCAGATTCATCAAGCTCTCTCTAAGAACCATCAACATCGTCATCATCCTCCCAAAATTGATTCGCTTTCAATATTGAGACCATGGTTCGCATATGTGAAAGAAAATTAGTTGGATACCTCATGGGTGGATATGGGGGGTTGAATTTCTCAGAAGGTCAGGCCGGGCTTATCCTTCCTCCTCCTCTCTCTGTCTGGACCTACTTCTTTTCCTTCTTGGTGGACTTCTTCTTGGAAGCAGGGGTCTGAGCAGCCTTGGGGGGCTCAGGCTGGGCCGAGGCCTGGGGCGGAGGCAGCGCCTGCTGGGTGGCCTGCTGGGCGGTGGCCTGCTGCTGCTGCTGCTGCTGCTGCTGCTGCTGGGGGTTTGAGGTGAGGGTGGCTGTGCTGCCGGGGATGTAGACGTTCTGGCGGTAATCGGGAACATGCTGCAGAGTGAACTGGGGGCTGTAGCGGGTGCTAAGGCCCATGGTGCCAGGTCCCAGGGTGGCTGTAGCCTCGCTCACTTCTGGTGGGAAGAGGGACAAAGTGGGGGGATACGGGGTGTGGAAGGAGAAGGGGAGAGAGAGATGAAACTTGTTAGTTTTTTCTTGTGTAGTGTTACACAGCGGTGGCAGGATGAAAATAGGTTATAAAATGACTTCTCCAAGGGAAGAGTGACAAACACGGAGATATGGCTTGAGCTTTCGATGCATTTCAAACTAACTCAACCAAAAGATTGCAGTAAGCTTGACAAAAAATTGGCATTGGAATAACAAAATACATGTGATAATAAGCCAGAAGAAATACAACAAAATGGTTCTTGATGTGCAGATATACTGTATATCTTTAACCTTGAATGATTAAACTGTTTATCCAGCATAGTCTTGTGTTTCTGGTTTTCTGTCATGCATGCCCGGGGTCTGTGTGTAAATGACGTAGCTGCTCAGCTGCTCATTCTCCCACAGCCCCTGCATTGCAGAGCAAGAGACACAGACGTTCCCTCCCCCATCACCTAGTTCCTCTAAGCCTATATAAACACACATATGCTCAGGAAACCTGTCATGCTAACTGTGCTGGCTTTATACTGAAAACACTGTTCTTGATTACTCACTCTGCTCTGACCCAGTGCTTTGGTGGGATTTCATCACAGTGACATTAGACACAGAGGAGAGATGACCTTCGGTATTTATCACATGCGCCATTGCTCTTTTCTCCCTGATGGCACTAACGGTTTGTTCTTTGTGCTGACTTGCAGGTTACCAATCAGCCCAAGACAAGAGCATTTTGTCTCTCGGTTCACGCCGATGGAAAAATTCCACCCATCACCTGGTGCAGTGTTGGGACGGCAAGGTGATTCTTTGTGAGATGTGACGATGGTTAACAGTGTGGGTTTTTGTTTTGTGTGTATCTTTTCCTGTGACGTTAAAGGCCACATTAAAAGCCCATAAAGGTGTCACAGTGTGTGGGTGTGAGTCACTGTATTGTAGGCCCAGACCTCTTGCTTACGATAAAACACTCAGCGTGTGATCAGTGTGCTAAAGTGAAAACATGCGTCTCTCGAAAATGTTATTTAGTTCAACAAACCAACTGTGTGCTGTTTATCTGAAGAGGTGCAAATAGCTACACGCATGGTCTGAATATCATCTGAAGCTTCGCTGACAGGGCAGGAATTACTAGTGTGTGTGGAAAGAGATAGCTTTTAGTAAGTCGTGATTGCTTCCCTCTTAACAACCAAATGAAACGGGGAACCGATGATGGGGGGTGGGGCGACGACGACTAGGTGACAAGGTATATCACTCACCGTTCGCTGCAGCCATCAGTGCCTGGAGCTGCTCAGCTTCAGTAGGGGGCTGGGGCCAGGGACCAGTTCCCATGGCAACCTCAGGTCCTCCAGTTGCACTGTAGTGAAAATGAGAAGATGAAAAAACGTGAGAATGCGATACCTCTAGATTTGTCTTCTGCACCGTGTGCATGTGTTTAGCTCATTTGTTTGACAGTTGGTGGCTTTGGATGTAAAGGCAAAGTAGCCGACGACCAAGTACACAGCCTGAGGAGAGATCGGCGAGGATGTATAGATCACAAAACAGGGTGTGCTGCAAACAAACACACGTTGAAAAATAACACTCCGTTAGGAACCCACAAACGTGTCTGCACAAACACACGGTAGTAAGCTTGCACACCCAGACACACACATACTCTTTCCGTTAAGACCGCAAGCATTTTGTCCACCAGTAAATCTGCTTCAATATTTAATGAGCCCACCTTTAAAGGAAATAGCTGTCTGCATGGTCACACATGCAGTACTCCTCGAGCACTGAACATTTCCATCTGCGTAAACTTCAAAGCCGTGCTTATTCAGAGTCTACAATTTGCATGTGGAGGCAACAAAGGAGAAGGAGGACCTGCGATCTTTTATGCTCAACCTACTTATTTCCATTTCCACACAAACCCAAGCTCCACAGCTGACAACTAGGTCACCCTGCTTCTGTCCCCAAACTGCTAAAAAGCTCTAACCTATCCAAGTTTTTTTTTTTTTAGATACTGTCACTACCTGGCAATGACACCACAGTACGTCTCCATTCTACAATTCCATGGATGTTTTGCCAGGGCAAAAAAAACATGGTATCCCTATGCTGAATTGTGTGTGAAATAACATTGATTATTTCACTGTATGGCCGATAACAAACAACCAGAGGGCATTAAGTGAAAGATCATTTATCTAACGGGACCAGGGAGTTAACAGCTCCAAAGACAACAGTAAGAGACACATCAGGGTTAAAAATGACACGGAAGCCTCATGTATCACAGATGAAAACTATAATAATATAAGAGGAAAACCACATGTATGCACAGTGTGTAGAGAAAGGCTCTAAAGTTCTATTTGAAACACACAAAAACTAACATGAACAAATTGGCCTGCTTCAAGGAATTAAGAGAAAGTAAAAGGACACAATAAGAAAAACTGGAAGAACGAATTCTGGGCTCTGCTCAAGAGCAGGTTGCCAGATCACACTGCCAAAACTGTGAAGTGGTTTTCACTTCAGTGCCAGAGAGAATGAGGGAGAGAAACATCTACGTCCCGTGCCAGGCAGCCAATGAGAAAGAGGCCGGCGATCATAAAACAGTCTAAAGCCAGGGTAGCCATTTTGTGCCTATTCACCTCCCTTGAGATAAATAAAGGAATGCTTCATTAAAGCCAAATTAGCATCTCCCTGTGGTTATCACGTCCTGTGGTTGTGTTAGGACCTTCCTGTGGTCCGGATTATCACTTCCTGTGGGTAAGATGTGAACTGTGGTCCAAAGGGATGTCCTTGGTTGACTTGTCAGTTTTCCTCTCTAAACTATGGGACATGCTTTAACTCAAAGGACGACTCTCGCAGTGGTTTTGCCGAGAGCCTCACAGACAGTAACTTTAAACTTCATTTAAGATAATTTAGTCTCATCTGATTGTTGACTACAGGAGACAAAAGTGTATAAGCTGTTTACTCCATTAAACAACTTACAATTAAAATGTTACAGTCTATCTATTGATTGACATGAAAAAGCAACAAGTAGTGATGTTGAGCTACAACCATCACATACACATACCAAAGGCAACCATAACATATGATAAGCCAAGTCCCTAGGAGAAAGACAGGGGCCCTCAGACTTCAGTGACTTGATGTAGAGCACACATACAAGGCATGGCAAATTTACAAAACACTGCACGCAAACTCAAACGTGTCACAATCCTTGCTATGCCACAGCAGGCATTGTGGCCTATGCACATTGATCAACAAACCCCATCAAACTTTTAGAGAGACTAACAGAAGCTATGGGTTAGGTACATCTACACACAGCACAGCACGCGACTGCAGTGCACTACCTAGAACATTTTAGCCACTGTCTTCCCTTATCAGCTGATCAGGTCCCTCTTTCATTGAACAGTGGCGTCATTAAAAACTGAAAACTGATCAGCAAAAGAGGAAAGAAAGGGACCATACAATGTCTACGTCTAAATTAGTACCTTTTCCCATCCTTCGGCGTCCATCGTATGTGTGTACCGTATGGCATGTGGGGACTAAAAACACAACAAGTTATACAATCTGAAAAAAACAATTTTGCTTTTGACTGAAGGTTGGTGGGGGGTGTTGTGTAAAAGAAAAATGTTGAGATATTGTGTCCTACATCCTGATGGAAAATATGAGTCTGTAAAATCCATTAAAAATGCCAAAGATGCCATTAACCCAATTGTCTTCTAAAGCTGCAGTGGCCTGTGCTTATGTGAGTCTAACATTTTCCTGACCGGGCTCAACAAGGCTGTTTCAGGGAGAAGCTTTGACTCATGGAGGGTGTTATGCAATCATGAAAATGTGTGAACCGTTCAAGCAGTCACTCCATTTTAGCACACAACATGGGCCGATTGGAAACCAACGGACTCAGTGAAACCCACAACTGAATTTTTTTGTGTCCGTTGTCATTGTATGTGTTGGGTAAGTCACTGATTAAATTCCAGCCAGTAAGACCCCTCAGACAGAAAATGAAGAGAGCAAGAAGGATAAATATGCCATCCCATCCCCCCCCACCAGCTCTGGTCACAGTCCCTCATCAGTAGAGTGATGGCGCACAGGCTCAGAGAGTGCAGAGAGGAGAGGAACAGTAGGGGGAGGGGAGTGGAAGCTGCGGCAGCCATTTTATAACATAGCATGGAAACAGGCAGCTATGCTCGTTCAGGAGATTAAATCAGGAACTTGCGGAGCAGAATTATGCAGCAGAAGGCAACAATAAATTATATCAATGAAATGTGATTCAGATTCACATGCTGCATTCAGATGACTTATCTATGACAGTTGTTTTTTTCCCCAATAATACCGTAAGGTCTGAACCACAGGATTTTAAGTGCCTCGAGATGATTCATGATGTGCTTTGGCACTTTGCAAAGAAAACTGATTTGAATTAGACTGAAAATCATCAGCATCCTGCAGCTGGCAAGTTCTTATGGCTGCAACACTGACTTCCATCTCCGCAATTTTCTATTCCTCAACCTTCATCACTCTCATAAGCCTGTGCAGCACAACAACATGTCCTTGACATTACTAGGAGTGTATGATCGTGTGGATGACTGTCGCTGTACTCACCCGCTAGGTCCGGGTCTGGGTCCCTGTGTGAAGCGCCAGTCATTGTTGGGGGGCTTTTGCTGTGAAGAGAACAGAAGATGCAACATGAAACATAGGTTTTACTGGAATGACAGCAAGACGTCTTCTGGGTTCATCGGAAATTGTTGGGTGGCAGATACCACCTGGTGTCATGGTGTTTGGTGTCTGTGTGTATCCTTCTGTGTGTCAGTGTTTGATTTAGAAAACCTCTTCATTATTTAATGCTCAACAAAGGGCTACAGATGGCAACAAATATCTGTGCACTCAGCAGCATGCGCGCGCACACACACACACAATCAAACACAAAAATACTACGTGGGAAGTAATCCAAAAAGTTTGAAAAAGAGAATGATCAGCGATTTCACAATAAGATGGGGAAAAAAAAAAACGTAATTACAGCATTTAACAGATCATGGGTGAAAAGGCAAAACTTAAAAGTCACGCTGCCAATTCTGTCCCATATGGTTTACTGAGTGGATACAGGGATATATATTTTATATTTTAATACTGAAATAACATTGATTCAAGGCTAAGATGAATTATCTGGGGTGAAAAAACTCTCTCTGTCTCTCTCTTCTACTGTCTATAAAAGTCTGCAAGACCATTGCACACTTGTCCATCTCTACTTCGCAGCCATGTCACCATGTCTTTTCCATCTCTAGCATTTTCCATCTCTCTCAGGCTCTCTTGTTGTGCAGTGATGCGGTAAATAAACCCTTGGCTTGGCTCCAGATTCTGCCGCCTGATCAACACAAGAGCTCCCCAGAGAGAGAGGCCAGAAGGATGACGTGCTAAATTATTAAAAGAGATGTAATACGCGAGGGAATCATTGAAAGAAGCAGCAGAGAAAACCAATAACAAACAAAGGTATGCACAAGTAGGTGCATCTTGGAGTTAACAGGGTGACTATAGACTGGAGCATCTAGCAGAATATAAGTAAATAAGGAGCGAAAGCACCTAGGAATGGTAACTTATTGAATTCACACACAGGCCACAATGTTGTTAACAACAAATAACCACACAGAGAAAACGAGTGGCTGCACTTCAAAAATATAATTAAAACAACTTAAATAGAGGAATGGAATCATCTATAGAAGACCTTTGAAGGACCTAAAGCGCTAAAGGGAGTGTGACTAAAATAAAAAAATAAAATAAAAAACCCAATTATATGTGAAGAGATCAATTCCAAAAAATACATTTAAGTGTTATTTACAAGAGAATATGTTCCACCTTATTGGTAATCAAAAAATAATCAGCCAAGGCCTCAACACTTAAGAAAATGAGAAATGGCCAGATAAAAAAGGACAAGTCTGCTTGCCCCTTGTCCTCACAACAAACTGTAACTTCAACAACAACGGTGGCTGAGGATCAGAAGAGAGCATATTTGAACTCTTGTCCTCCTTCACAACAGAACTTCATCAGAGCTTAATCTAGTCTAACGAGGAACTAAGAGACGAGCGTGTGTGTGTGTGGGCACACAAGTCGGACTGAGTTTTGGTAGGGACAGAAAAGGTCGGTACAGAGTGGAGGTAAACGTCCGCAGAAAGGCCCTGCATTCCAGCAGAATGACTCGCTCTCAACACGCAAACATTCATAGACACTGACTTGTCTTTTCCAGGGTCAGATCTCACGTCATTTACATGAAGCAAATGAAGCAAAACATTCTGTGCTATAATATTAAGCCCCACTGCTAACTTTACTTTGACAACTGTAATGTTATTATGCACATGTCATTATGGACAGCTTGACAACACAATACAAGCATATCAATAGGAATACCTTTTTTTTTTCTGCTCCAGTTAAAACTACAACCACAAACAGCGACAGAGTATTACGTTGAGGTGGTTTAACTGGTCCACCAGGAGATATTTTAGGTGTTCTTTGTGCAAGATTAAGTTTCCTCACATGCACGCAAATTGCATTAGTACTAAAAGAACCATGGCTGGACTGCACCTGGTGTTCTGCCTGGATAGAGGAAGTCGTTTCTGTTGCTCCCTCTGATAATCTTTAGCAAACACATACACACCATACCATATAACCCTCAGCACATAGAGGCAGACACATGAACTCCCTCATGCCGTTTCCCACATGCTAGTTCACATTCATCACGGTGTCCTATTATTCTGAGCAAATACATGGCACAATGGTGGATCCATTAATCTATTTAATATAAGGGAAAACTTTATCATGGAAAAGTGAAAATGTTCAATGCGTAGTTCATGATTTTAACATAGTTTCCCTTACACATGCATCATGATTCAACCGACAAAACCCTTGAAGACAGTTTCACTGAACCACATAAGCCTGTTTGTCGCATGTGCAGCTTTATCATCCATTGAAAACTATATTTACAAAACACTCCTTGCACGGCCAACCCTCATAAACCCTCTCCAAACCAAAGAGTCGAAATTAGCATGGAAATATTCAGACGGGGAGAAAAGGGATGAATTGAAAAAATAGGAGAGACAAATGATAACTAAGTTAATTCTTAAGACATGATTGCATGGCATGGCAAATCTCACTCTAACATAGAGTGGGCCAAAATAGCACACGGCAAATGAATAGATGACACAAAGAAGGCAGCGGTAAGGCACTATGGCCATGGGGTCTTGCTAAAATTACACACCCCTGGAGGGCTCTTTGTGCCCGATGCTTTTTACACACTATCTCCTGCCCAAGCACACAAACACTCAACCCTGATAGCTACTGCTCTAAAGCCATTATAGCCAGGGCTGCTGTTACAGTGGAACACGTGCGTAAAGCCATTCTTTCTATGCTTTTATCTACCCCTCTACTTTTTTTCCTGTGTTGTCCTCCTTGCACACGTGTCACTAGGACAGGGAGACAGATGGCGTCCCGCTGACCTCAATGCCAAACTAATTCAGGGCAGAGGGAGAATCAATGTGAGACAGCCTCATGAGAAATAGGAGAATTATATTAAAAGTAAAACAGCCTGTTGTGTGTTAACATCAAATCACCATAGGAACAATAATGACAAATGATCAACAAACTACAGTCAGTGACATGACTAATGAGCCATGGATTAAGACAATTCCTATAGCTGACAGTGCTTCCTATGCATTAAACAATGAAATGGACTGTCTATGCATATGGTCATTATCCCGCCTTTTGTCATAGCCCCCCCAAAAATGTAAGTTATGAACAGGAACATTGGATAGAACACTCTTGGTCTAGAGTCCTGGAACCAATAACTGAAAGTTCAAAGGACAACAGGAAGTCAGGGGTCACACCACTGACCCCATGAATTCCTGTTTTTCAGCCACTGGTTTATTCTTCAACTTTTTCCCCCTACCCCTCTTACCATTTTGTTCCCTGTCTTTTTCCTCTTCCTCACCCAACCCCATCTCTCCCTCTGTCATCCTGTTCCCCTCTGCCTTGCAGCCATTTCACTGAGCCAACACTGCAGGACTAATTTATCTGTTGTCTCCACCTCTCCATCTGTTGGAGGCTCCTATGTCTCCCCCTTTCCCCTTCCTTTGCCATGTTTCTGCTATCTTCAGCTACCTTCTTTAGGCCTACCTTTTATTTTTATTATTATTATTAATTACCATTAAGAACAATTCTTCTCCACCAGTGTTGTGCTGAAAGTCAGCATTGAAATTAAATGTCAAGTAATTCTTTACTCTGCCAAAATCTGTTCAGTAGTGGAATGAAGCTTAAATAGCTGTTTTACTATGTAGTGGGACACTGCTACTAAAACAACTGTGGAATCAAAAAATAAATAAATACTGCAGCCCTGCATGACAGGTGAAATCCAATCTACTGCTCTACTGTAAGCATTTGAGGAATCAATAGACACTTACTCTACAGTTATACCATTACAAGACTGTACTGTATAAACTGTACATGATACCTGCAACTCCAAAACCAACATATCTGAATCTAAATGGCAGCATTGGTCTTCTTGCACCTTGGTATATACAACCAATACCACCTTTCTCTCGCGCTTAGGCCCTCACCTCACTGGCTGAGTTCATAAGGTGCGTCCTGCTGAGAGTCATGTTGAGTGTGTTGTTGTGACTCAGCATGGGTGTCTTCATAAATACAAAGTCATTTCGGCTGGATATAGTTGAGTAGCAGGGTCTGTAAGTACGTGTGTGTGGATCCTGGGGGCCTCCCACAACCTCCATATAGCGTATGGGTCCATCGGTGTTGAGCTGCAGGTGGAGGTCCTTGCTGGGCCGCTGATGATAGCGGCTGGACCTGTTGCGACCATAACAGCAGCAGTCAGAGTCTCCCAGCCCTGGGTCACGGTGCCTGAGGCAGCGTACCATAAGGACAACAAAAGTGATAAAGGAAACGGCCGATACACAGGCCAGAGAGATGATAAGGTACAGGGTGATGTCTGACATCCCTGTACGATGGTAAAAGGGTGTGTGGCGAGGGCTTGCTGGAGCATCATTAGCTGTGGCCTTCTCATCCACAGTTACCGTTATGTTCACAGAACAGGACTTCGGGGGATCACCATTGTCCTGAATAATGATCACAAAGTCGTAAACTGAGCCCACTTCCTCCTCAGCCCACTTGCGGGCTGTGCTGAGCTCCCCACTGTGTGCTCCAATATGGAACATACGAGAATTTAGTCCCGGGGCGATGGAGTAAAAAAGCCATGCATTATGCCCACTGTCTGCATCCATCCCTACAAGTTTATGTATGAAGTGACCTGGACCCGCAGATGGGGGCACAGTGAGCTGTAATCCTTTATCTTTTGGGTACGAGGGGTGTATAACCACTGGTGCATTGTCATTCACATCCACAACAAACACATGCACAGTGACGTTGGCTGTCCTAGGGGGCACCCCAGCATCCCGGGCCTGCACCTCAATACGGAATGCGTTGAGCTGTTCGTGATCAAGAGAGCGCATGCTGAATATGTGACCATTCTCTGGGTTAATGTAGACATAGGAAGAAATAGGGGAGCCCTGGACCATGCTGGGGAGGAGATAGTAGGAAATGCGGGCGTTTTCATCGAGGTCTGGGTCAGTGGCTGAAACAGCGGTGATGGGGGCACTGGGAGCATTGTTCTCCGGGATGTCCACAGAGTATGAATCCTGAGAAAAGGTGGGGGCATTGTCGTTTACATCAGACAGCTTCACCACAAAGGTGGTTTGCGATGAAAGGCGAGGCGAACCAGCATCGGTGGCCCTGATGACCACTGTATACTCTGGGACAGTCTCGCGGTCCAGCTTGCCAGAGGTGATGAGGCTGTAATGCATGCCAAAAGCTGAATTGAGTTTAAATGGCAAACCTGGCTGGACGGTTAACGTAACCTCTCCATTCACACCAGAGTCCACATCCCGTGCACTTATTAGCGCGATGACTGTCTCTGGCGCCGAGTCCTCTCTGATTGGACTGGTCAGTGACGTCAGCGTCACCTCTGGTGCATTGTCATTCACATCAATGATGTCGATGATGACGTTACAGGAGCCCTCCATAGCGGGGGAGCCACCATCTCTGGCCTGCACTGTGATGTGGTATGCAGTGGCCTTCTCATAGTCCACATCGCCCTGCACACGGATCTCCCCACTTTTGGAATCCACACTGAAAAGTCTGAGAACACGCTCCGGTGTATATTTACTGAAAAGGAAAGATATGTCTCCGTTGTTTCCCGAATCCGCGTCTGTGGCGTTCAATTTCGTCACTAAAGTGCCATGTGCAACATTTTCTAATAGCCTAAGTTTCTTTACCGATTCGTCAAATACGGGCGCATTGTCATTTACATCTAGAATTTTAATGAGCAGAAGCGTCGAGCCAGATTTCTCCGGCTGACCCCCATCCACAGCAGTCAGCAACAGGCGGAACATGGCCTGTGCCTCCCTGTCCAAAGATTTGTCCACCACCAGCTCAGGAAACTTGCTGCCGTCGCTTTTACTTTCCACATTCAGAGTAAAAAAGTCATTTGCTGCGAGGAGGTACGTGCGTAACGAGTTGGTCCCCACGTCTGGATCGTGCGCGCTCTCCAAACGGAACCTTGTGCCCGGCGCGGCCGCTTCTGATATCTCCAAAGAGATGTTGCTGGTTGTAAACTGCGGTGCATTGTCATTCACATCCAAAATGTCCACCACCACGCGATGGATTTCTAAAGGATCTTCAAGAAGTACTTGAAGGTGTAGAGAACAAGCGGAACTCAGCTCACACATCTGCTCCCTGTCGATGTTTTGTTTAATAACCAAATCACCGGTCGCCTGCTTTACCTCAAAGTACTGCGCTGTGGATTCGGAGACCACTCGCAGCCTCCTCTGAGCAATCCGCTGAGCAGTGAAGCCCAGATCTTTAGCGATATTCCCAACCACGGAGCCCGGGCTTAGTTCCTCCGACACGGAATAACTGAGCTGAGCAGACGCACACGAGAGGCAGGCCAGATAAAAGCAAATCCTCCACAGCCTCCCTCCTCTGGAGCGCTTCCTCTGCCTGGAGTCCATTGTGCTGCGCCCCGAGTTCCAAGTTTTTAACTTCTTCTTTCACCGTAACGTATCCATAGTGGTTTCAAAACGAGGCAGCCCGGCTCGAGTGGACACATTTCCTCTTTAAAAACAGGGCGATGGGAAGTTTTGATGTAATCATGACGACCGACATTAAAGAGAAAACGAGGACGGGAATAAAAGCATTTTCCGTCTCCACTAAAAAACTCCGCGCTCTGTCCTCCTCCGCCTCACTCTCCACATGGGCGGGGAGAGGCCAGGGAGGCCTCCCCTTCTCATTGGAAGGCCGGGCTGGACCAGGGATGTCACACAGCCCAAACTCACACACCCACGCACTCACATACCCATACACTCACGTACAGGGCCGACTCAAAATGTTTCAGTGACTCATTTTCACTGTAAGACAAGTATCGACTTCATTTACATTTCATACGTTGGAATGTACTATGACAACTGTGGATATCAACCATACATTATCCAAGAGAAACAGAGGGTAGATGGTAACACACAAGTACCAACCCTGAGCCTCCCCCCTCCCTAAATCAAACAGCTGTCACGTATAGCGATGCCATTTGTATCCGCGGGGGGGCATAGTTTCCAAAGTGTTTTCCCCAAGCCAGAACACATCAAAGAAAAGTTAAATTCCCGTTTCACTATAAAGTTATGTAATTCAAAAAAATATATGCAAGTAAAAAATGCCAGAATGAAGCGGTGAGGATTTAGAAGAAAATGGTGCAGTATAATTACTACAGTCAACTTAGTGGAATATAGTTTATCCAACTAAAGAAATGTGGGTGAGAAAAAACAATGATGACCTTACATCTGTACATTTAAACTGAATGTTAACTTTGTATTCTAAGATTAGGAAAACATAGAATTGACAATGGTATAGTGAAAATATGTCAGTATTCGTTGAAATAAGTTATCAGAAGGTCTAGGTCTTGCCAACAAAAGTATGAATTATCTTTTCAAAAAATGATGCGATATTAAATTCAGATTTAGTTGAAATTTATAAAAATGTAAATGTAATGAAAAAGGTTCTTCCGTGATTATTATATCAACGCTCTCATAAGATAAGTGCTGATCCTGGCTAGCCATCACAATTACTGGATTTGTTCCGTTTGGTTTTCGTTACAGAAAAAAACAACAAAACCCCCACAGAGAAAAAAAAACAGAAAATTGTGAGATTCCTGTTCAGCCCAATTTAACAGACATAATTTGACCTGTAATACCTTCGAATGTTCTGCTCACCTGCTGGCTCTCAAAGGTCCAGGTGCTATCGGGTAAAGACGCATCCAGGACACTGATCACCTCCTTAAAGTCAGTGGTGCTGCTGGGCTTTATCAACGTGAAATCACTGTACTCCGACATCGGAGACATACACGACCTGAAGGACTGACTCTGAGACAACATGTCTCCACCCAGGACCTCCACGTACTTTATGGGTCCATCAGTGTTGAGCTGAATCTGCAGGTTTCTGTTGGGGTTCTTGTAATCATCAAAGTCAGTCCGTCTCATGCAGCAACTACCACCGCTTCTGCTGTTCCTGATGCATTTAACCGCCAAGATGAGAAACGTCACCAGAGACAGCACGGACACCGAGGCCAGAGAGAGAATCAAGTAAAGGGTGATTCTGCCATTTTTCTTAGTGGGCTCGGCCACTTTCTGTCGGAGGTCTAAGATGGGCTCATGGAGACCGTCCTCCAGCAGGATGGACACTGTGACGGTGGAGGACTGGACCGGTTCCCCGTCGTCCTTGATCTCTATAACTAGCCTCTGGGAGGAGTCGTCCTGCTCGAACACAGCGCGTTTAGTCCTCACCTCCCCTGTGTACTGATTGACAGTGAACAGAGACGCGTCTGTGGCCTCCGCCAGTTTGTAGGAGATCCAGGCGTTATGGCCCGAGTCAGAGTCCACAGCCGTCACCTTGGTAACCAGGTGACCTGCTTTAGCGGTGCGGGGCATCCTCTGGTGAGACAGGGAGCCCAGGGCAGCGGAGGAGGGGTAAATAACAGCGGGGGCGTTGTCGTTCTGGTCCAGGATAAAAACATGGACAGTGGCGTTGCTGCCGAGAGACGGAGAGCCCTGATCCTTTGCCTGAACCTGAATCTGAAACACCTTTCGTTTCTCGTAGTCAAATGAGTGCATGCTGTAGATGCTGCCGTTATCCGAGTTGATGTAAACATACGACGAGACAGAGGCGTCCTGCACTTTAGAGTCCAGTATAGAGTAAGAGATTTTAGCATTTTCCCCAGAATCCAGGTCAGAGGCTGATACCGAGTACAGTATAGCTCCTGGTACCCCGTTCTCATTTAAATACACATTATAGGAGGACTGAGTGAATGCAGGGGGGTTGTCATTCACGTCAGTTATGCTTACGGGTATAGTTTTCTTACTGGACAGAGGAGGAGAGCCAGAGTCAGTGGCTGCTATCTCAATGTCAAAGTGGGAGCAGCTCTCCCTGTCTAAAACACCACTGGTAACCAGTGCGTAATTATTAGAAAAAGAAGGTTTCAAAGCAAAAGGGGTGCCCTTTGCGATGTGTAGCGTTACTTTGCCATTATCAGCAGAATCGAGATCACGCGCATTAATCAGGGCGACTACTGTCCCACTTGCTGCGTCTTCGCGGACTGGCTTTGGCTGAGACGTGAGGACAATTTCAGGAGCGTTGTCATTGAAATCAGTAATATCAACCTGCACGCGGCAGTGGCCCTCCATTTCAGGACTGCCTTTATCTTTTGCTGTTACTTCGATGGCATATGACTTGGCAGTTTCAAAGTCTAACTGACCTTTTAGACTGATTTCACCTGTTAAGGAATTAATATCGAAGATCGACAACACAAAATCTGGTGTCCGAGAACCAAATGAGAATTCAATTTGACCATTTAAACCTTCATCTGCATCTGTGGCTTTGGGCTTTAAAACAATCGCTCCCTTTATCGTTTTTTCACTCAAAGTTACTTTATAAAGGTTCTTTTCAAACACCGGAAAGTTATCATTTATATCAAGCACGTTAATGGTTATTTGTGACGTTCCAGATCTTACTGGATTCCCTCCGTCTAAAGCAGTTAGTAATATTGTGTGAACGGCCTTCTTCTCTCGATCTAGAGGCTTTTCTAAAACAAGTTCAGGGACGGTCTCACCACCCTCTATCTCCTTGATTTTAAGGGAGCAACACTCATTTTTACTGAGGGTGTATGCTTTGAGAGAATTACTACCAACGTCTGGGTCCGTTGCAATCTCCAAAGGAAAACGCGTTCCGACTGCTGCTGATTCGGCGATTTTTAGAGATAATTCATTCGAAAGGAAACTCGGAGAATTGTCATTAATGTCTCGTATTTCTACCTCAATGCGATGTAACTGCAGCGGATCCTCAACAACAACCTGAAGAGGCAGAACACAGCTGGCGCTTTGTCCACATAAAGCCTCTCTGTCTATCCTGTCATTCACCACCAGCTCGCCCTTCCCCGCATCCACAGCGAAATACTGCTCACCAGCCTCTGATGCGACCTGCAGTTTACGGTCAAAAATGTCAGAAAGTCCTAAACCAAGATCCTTGGCTAAATTTCCTACGACCGAGCCTCGCTTTAGTTCCTCCGGGATGCTGTAACGAGTCTGTCCGTCAATTATACTCCACAAGAGAAAGAAATGATGCCACCAAAGCGCCTGCCATCTCCAGTCTCGGTATCCCATTCTCTTTGTCATCCCTGAGTCAGTAAAATACACCATTTCCGATCCACAGGAACAAAGAAGATAAAGTCAAGATCCACATTCCAGAAGCATGACATTTCCCGCTTAGAAGATGCCTGGTCATGGCCAAAGATCAACAATTTACCCTGTAAATCGAGTATATGCACCATTTACCTACTCTCTCCCCCATTCCGAGCATTATGGTTTGGTGCTGAAGCTGCATGGGGGAGGGAGTAGATCTCTTTGTACAGTTACGCGTGTGATTGGTGCACAGCATCCATCCCTCACATCCAATGAGAGAGGAACTGATAAGCAGCGTTAAAGTCACACTCACCATTTTGCACTGCCATGAGAAGAGAAGTGAAACGCCACGAAGATTTACCTTAAAGCATATGAATATATTCAAAAAATGCGAAAAGATGTATGTAATTAGCTCATATCTCTATACTATAAAATGTAAGTAAGCAGTCAATTTGAGAGATACTAAAACGTGTTTTTGGGGGCAAATGCCAGGACCCATATTTAACTAGCTCAATTAGATTAATACAGAAAATGGGCTAAGAAAGTTGACAAATTTAGTTATATGTTCTTAGATTTTCACTGTTGCGTAATGCCTTCAACAATTGCATAGACGCCTGCCTTCTTAACTAAGTATTCATGGTTCACTGCCGCTGTCCATCACTGTGGTGCTGAAAGGCTCAGCTCGACAAGCTATTAAGTATCCATCAATGTTCAGGTCAATGACAATCGCCAATGTGCTACAACAAAAGAATACATTTAAGGTAGGATATAAATACACAATTTAGTTACAGAAAACAGTAACAATTAAATATACATATTTATAATTCCAAAATATGTTTATTTAATTATTTAACAACAATGAATACACACCTCGGTTATAAATAATGGGGGACTGTTGACACGTCAACGTCACGTCAACGTCACGTTGACACGTCAATGTTGTGACTTCCAACAAAGAAAGCTCAAGTTGTGATTTGTTTGCGGGCACTGAAGCTTAAACAATTATTGAAAAAAATCGTAAGGTTTATTTTTTTATTAACGCTATGCTCACCTGCTGGCTCTCAAAGGTCCAGGTGCTGTCGGGTAAAGACGCATCCAGGACACTGATCACCTCCTTAAAGTCAGTGGTGCTGCTGGGCTTTATCAAAGTGAAATCACTGTACTCCGACATCGGAGACATACACGACCTGAAGGACTGACTCTGAGACAACATGTCTCCACCCAAGACCTCCACGTACTTTATGGGTCCATCAGTGTTGAGCTGAATCTGCAGGTTTCTGTTGGGGTTCTTGTAATCGTCAAAGTCAGTCCGTCTCATGCAGCAACTACCGCCGCTTCTGCTGTTCCTGATGCATTTAACCGCCAAGATGAGAAACGTCACCAGAGACAGCACGGACACCGAGGCCAGAGAGAGAATCAAGTAAAGGGTGATTCTGCCATTTTTCTTAGTGGGCTCGGCCACTTTCTGTCGGAGGTCTAAGATGGGCTCATGGAGACCGTCCTCCAGCAGGATGGACACCGTGACGGTGGAGGACTGGACCGGTTCCCCGTCGTCCTTGATCTCTATAACTAGTCTCTGAGAGGAGTCGTCCTGCTCGAACACAGCGCGTTTAGTCCTCACCTCCCCTGTGTACTGATTGACAGTGAACAGAGACGCGTCTGTGGCCTCCGCCAGTTTGTAGGACATCCAGGCGTTATGGCCCGAGTCAGAGTCCACAGCCGTCACCTTAGTAACCAGGTGACCCGTTTTCGCAGTGCGGGGCATCCTCTGGTGAGACAGGGAGCCCAGGGCAGCGGACGAGGGGTAAATAACAGCGGGGGCGTTGTCGTTCTGGTCCAGGATAAAAACATGGACAGTAGCGTTGCTGCTGAGAGACGGAGAGCCCTGATCCTTTGCATGAACCTGAATCTGAAACACCTTTAGTTTCTCAAAGTCAAACGAGTGCATGCTGTAGATGCTGCCGTTATCCGAGTTAATGTAAACATACGACGAGACAGAGGCGTCCTGCACTTTAGAGTCCAGTATAGAGTAAGAGATTTTAGCATTTTCGCCAGAATCCAGGTCAGAGGCTGATACGGAGTACAGTATAGCACCTGGTACCCCGTTCTCTTTTAAATACACATTATAGGAGGGCTGGCTGAAAACAGGGGGGTTGTCATTTACGTCAGTTATTGTTACCGCGATAGTTTTTTTCGTAGAGAGAGGAGGAGAGCCTGAGTCAATGGCCGTTATCTCAATATTATATTCTGAGAAAGTCTCTCTGTTTATAGCACCATTGGTAACCAGTGCATAATTATCAGAAAACGAGGGTTTCAGACTGAAAGGACAATCATTCGGCAACTGTAATGACACTTTGCCGTTTTTACCAGAATCAAGATCTCGGGCACTGATTAAAGCTACTACAGTTCCACTCGGTGCGTCTTCAGGCACAGAGTTAGGTTGAGAGGTCAGAAATATATTTGGAGCATTATCATTAACATCTATCACTTCAATGTGTAGAGTGCAATGTCCCTCCATTCTTGGATTTCCTCTGTCTTTTGCGCAAATATCAATTTCATAATTTGAATCTTTTTCGAAATCCAATCTCCCTTTGAGACGGATTTCTCCTGTTAACGAATCAATATCAAACAGAGACATAACTATATCTGGCGTGTGAGCTCCAAAAGAATACTCTACTTCTCCATTTGGGCCATCATCAATGTCTTTTGCCGTCAGTTTTAATATAGACGCACCCTGTGAACTGTTTTCACTTATGGAAACTTTGTAAATATTCTTTTCAAATACAGGGAAATTATCGTTATTATCGAGGACATTTATTGTTATCTGGGAGATGCCAGATTTCACTGGGTTTCCCCCGTCTATTGCTGTCAATTGAAGGTGATGTATTAGCTTTTTCTCCCTGTCGAGAGCTTTAGACACGACTAGCTCTGGGACTTTTCTCCCACCCGAAACATCTTTAATTTTTAAACTAAAAAACTCGTCTTTATTCAGAATATAAGACCTCACTGAATTCACTCCAACATCTACATCTTGGGCGCTCTCTACAGGAAAACGTGCCCCTGCCGCAGTCGACTCTGCAATTTCTAATATAATATCCTGCGAAGGGAATATTGGAGAATTATCATTAATGTCCTGTATTTCTACCTCGACCCGGTACAATTGTAAAGGTTTATCAACCAATACTTGCAGTGTCAGCACACAGCTTGCGCTTTGCCCACATAAAGCCTCCCTGTCTATTCTGTCATTCACCACCAGCTCGCCCTTCCCCGCATCCACAGTGAAATACTGCTCACCAGCCTCAGAGGCAACACGCAGCTTACGGTCAAAAATCTCTGCCAGTCCTAAACCAAGATCTTTGGCGAGATTTCCTACCACAGAGCCCCGTTTTAGTTCCTCTGGAACGCTGTATCGAGTCTGTCCTTGTATTATATTCCACAACAGAAAGAAAGAATGCCACCAAAGCGCCTGCCATCTCCAGTCTCGAAATCCTTTTCTCTTTGTCATCCCCGGACCCCTAGAATTTTTTCCCAGTGAGAAAATCGAAAAGAGGGTAGTTTCCATCCATTTCCATGAAGCATTAATCCAAATAAAAGATCCAAAATCGCTCCAAAACAATATGTAACATTAAATGGTTGTCTTTTTCATTTTATGCCTGAAAGAGAATCCCTTTATCTCATTCAGCTCGTTGCAACGTACGTGTTCATGATACTGAGCCTGCGTGGGGGAGGGACTAGATCTCTTTGTATAGATCATCGTTTCAGTGGTGGGCAATATCCATCTCTACCATCCAATAAGAGAAGAGGTGAGCAGTGCTTTTAAAGGCACAGCCACTAATAAAATAATCTGCTTCGATACATGAGAAGTGTGTGGAGAAATTATACTATGCAAGTCGCCAACAATGATGGTCTATTTCAATTGGGTATAATATGTAAATCTACTATAATATATGCCCTGCTTATTCGTATATTTAATTAAACAAAGTATGATCATGATCTAAATGAAAGAAATGACAATACTCTGAAACCACGAAAAACCCCTGTTAAATGTAAACCTATTCACTGTTTCACTGTCCAGCCTTGTGGTGCTGAAACGAAGTGCCATTATAAGAAGACCGTTTCAAAATACTGAAATAATGTACTATGGAAACAGAATAAATACAAAATGGTAACAAATTATGAATGTGAAGATTAAGAAACTAACATTATGCAGGGTGAACGCGAAACGTTCCTTGCAAACGGAAACTTTATATTTTCGCCTCATCATGGTGAGGATGCAGAAGACGCAGTCTCGTTTGTAAAAAATACCGTGAAAGTTATGTTTTACATACATTTAAATATCACATGACAGAATGTTATATCACGATTTTTCAATTCATGAGAAATTCAAGAAATGAAGCTGACAAGTGCTTATGTATCAGTGATCTTTTCAATAACATGTAAAACCCATGTTAACCGACGGACGATTAATGTTCGAAGTATAGAAACATATGATGCAAACACATACAATTACACGATCGCTTCTCTATACGTTTCTGCTCACCTGCTGGCTCTCAAAGGTCCAGGTGCTATCGGGTAAAGACGCATCCAGGACACTGATCACCTCCTTAAAGTCAGTGGTGCTGCTGGGCTTTATCAAAGTGAAATCACTGTACTCCGACATCGGAGACATACACGACCTGAAGGACTGACTCTGAGACAACATGTCTCCACCCAGGACCTCCACGTACTTTATGGGTCCATCAGTGTTGAGCTGAATCTGCAGGTTTCTGTTGGGGTTCTTGTAATCATCAAAGTCAGTCCGTCTCATGCAGCAACTACCACCGCTTCTGCTGTTCCTGATGCATTTAACCGCCAAGATGAGAAACGTCACCAGAGACAGCACGGACACCGAGGCCAGAGAGAGAATCAAGTAAAGGGTGATTCTGCCATTTTTCTTAGTGGGCTCGGCCACTTTCTGTCGGAGGTCTAAGATGGGCTCATGGAGACCGTCCTCCAG
>JAFBJU010001102.1:24040-50610 GCA_016785305.1 Colistium nudipinnis
GAGTCCAGTATAGAGTAAGAGATTTTAGCATTTTCCCCAGAATCCAGGTCAGAGGCTGATACTGAGTACAGTATAGCTCCTGGTACCCCGTTCTCTTTTAAATACACATTATAGGAGGGCTGGCTGAAAACAGGGGGGTTGTCATTTACGTCACTGATGCTGACGGGTATGGTTTTCTTACTGGACAGAGGAGGAGAACCCGAGTCAGTGGCTGTTATCTCAATGTTATACTGAGAAAAACTCTCTCGGTCTAAAGCCCCACTGGTCACCAGTGCGTAATTATTAGAAAACGATGGTTTTAAAGTGAAAGGAGAACCTTTGGGTAATTTCAATGTTACTTTGCTGTTATTACCCGAGTCCGCGTCACGTGCTTCCAGAAGAGCGACCACTGTGCCACTTGGTGCGTCTTCGCGCACTGACTGCGGTTCAGAGGTGAGAATAATTTCTGGAATGTTATCATTAACGTCTACCACATCTATCTGTACGCGAGAGTGACTCTCCATTTCTGGAACCCCTTTGTCCTTCGCAGTTATTTCTATTTTGTACGACGGAGCTGTCTCATAATCTAAGTCCCCTTTCAAATGGATTTCTCCCGTTAAAGAATTGATCCCAAACACAGATGACACAGAATCTGGGCTCTGAGAGGCAAATGAGAATTGGACTTCTCCGTTTGGTCCCTCGTCAGCATCGGTTGCCGTCATTCTGACAACAAAAGTATCCTTTGCAGTATTCTCGTTTAACGAAACTTTATATACATTTTTATCAAAAACTGGGAAATTATCATTAATATCAAGGACTGCGACTGTGATCTGTGAGGTACCAGACAAGACTGGGTTCCCCCCGTCCAATGCGGTCAGTCGTAGCTGATGAACAGCTTTCCTCTCTCGATCAAGGGGCTTCTCTAAAACCAACTCGGGGACTGTTTTGCCATCCTCCACCTCTTTCATTTTTAACGTAAAGCAGTCGTTCTTAGTCAAGATGTAGGATTTCACAGAATTACTTCCAACATCTGAATCCTGTGCGCTCTCTAAAAGAAAACGAGCTCCCACTGCTGCAGATTCAGCAATTTTCAAATATTTTTCTTGAGTGTTAAATCTCGGAGAATTGTCATTTATGTCCCTGATTTCTACCTCAATCCGATGTGAATGTAAAGGATTTTCAAGAACTATCTGCAGAGGCAACACGCAGGTGGCGCTTTGACCACATAAAGCCTCTCTGTCTATTCTGTCATTCACCACCAGCTCGCCCTTCCCCGCATCCACAGTGAAATACTCCTCACCAGCCTGAGAGGCGACACGCAGCCTACGGTCAAAAATGTCAGACAGTCCTAAACCAAGATCTTTGGCTATATTTCCTACCACCGAGCCCTGCTTCAGTTCCTCCGGAATGCTGTATCGAGTCTGTCCGTGTATTATATTCCACAAGAGAAAAAAATAATGCCACCAAAGCGCCTGCCATCTCCAGTCTCGGTATCCCATTCTCTTTGTCATTCCCAGTCCGTTAGAATACGTTATTTTCCAACAAGAAAATCGAACAGAATATCCAGTCCCAATCGAGAGTTAGCAACTCCCATTGTATGCAAAGTATGTGTGTTCATATCAGAAGCTTAAATTAAATGTATCTCCTTCATCTCTGAGACATGAACGCATCACAAACCGTCCTCCAGCTCTCTGCATTGTTAACATTGATGGTGCTCAGGCTGCAAGGGGGAGGGGGTAGATCTCTTTGTACAGTTCTGTTCGTGATTGGCTCACAGCATGTATCACAGATATCCAATAGGAAGACGGCTGAGCAGTGGATTTAAACACACAGCTGCACTCATGAGAGTCTGTGTTAAAGTATTGAAATACTGATCTTGTCCTGGATTTAAAATTGTGCTGCTGGAATATTATGACACTGATAAAATCAAACAAAAATGTGCATTAATGGATGAAATTAGCAGACATTTATCTAAGCCACTACATCCTCCAGTAAATAAGCAAGTGCAAATTGAAGGGGGCATTGAAACTAAGATTTTTTTTTTCACACAAATTATTATTCTGCACTTAGCTGTTTATAAATCAAACCTTTTTTTGTTTTCCCTTAAAAAAAACAATATCATGTGGCTCTCTCCAAAGAAGAAATCAATATGAAACCAGGGATTTCATGCGAGAATTAAACATCACACCATTGTGTATTCAAATGCAACAGTCCCAGATATAAGAAGAATATAAACATAGATAATGTATAACCTGTCATCTGCTCACCTGCTGGCTCTCAAAGGTCCAGGTGCTGTCGGGTAAAGACGCATCCAGGACACTGATCACCTCCTTAAAGTCAGTGGTGCTGCTGGGCTTTATCAAAGTGAAATCACTGTACTCCGACATCGGAGACATACACGACCTGAAGGACTGACTCTGAGACAACATGTCTCCACCCAGGACCTCCACGTATTTTATGGGTCCATCAGTGTTGAGCTGAATCTGCAGGTTTCTGTTGGGGTTCTTGTAATCATCAAAGTCAGTCCGTCTCATGCAGCAACTACCGCCGCTTCTGCTGTTCCTGATGCATTTAACCGCCAAGATGAGAAACGTCACCAGAGACAGCATGGACACCGAGGCCAGAGAGAGAATCAAGTAAAGGGTGATTCTGCCATTTTTCTTAGTGGGCTCGGCCACTTTCTGTCGGAGGTCTAAGATGGGCTCATGGAGACCGTCCTCCAGGAGGATGGACACCGTGACGGTGGAGGACTGGACCGGTTCCCCATCGTCCTTGATCTCTATAACTAGTCTCTGAGAGGAGTCATCCTGCTCGAACACAGAGCGTTTAGTCCTCACCTCCCCCGTGTACTGATTGACAGTGAACAGAGACGCGTCTGTGGCCTCCGCCAGTTTGTAGGAGATCCAGGCGTTATGGCCCGAGTCAGAGTCCACAGCCGTCACCTTGGTAACCAGGTGACCCGTTTTCGCGGTGCGGGGCATCCTCTGGTGAGACAGAGAGCCCAGGGCAGCGGAGGAGGGGTAGATAACAGCGGGGGCGTTGTCGTTCTGGTCCAGGATAAAAACATGGACAGTGGCGTTGCTGCTGAGAGACGGAGAGCCCTGATCCTTTGCCTGAACCTGAATCTGAAACACCTTTAATTTCTCATAGTCAAACGAGTGCATGCTGTAGATGCTGCCGTTATCCGAGTTAATGTAAACATACGATGAGACAGAGGCGTCCTGCACTTTAGAGTCCAGTATAGAGTAAGAGATTTTAGCATTTTCCCCAGAATCCAGGTCAGAGGCTGATACGGAGTACAGTATAGCACCTGGTACCCCGTTCTCTTTTAAATACACATTATAGGAGGGCTGGCTGAAAACAGGGGGGTTGTCATTTACGTCAGTTATTGTTACACAGAGCGTTTAGTCCTCACCTCCCCTGTGTACTGATTGACAGTGAACAGAGACGCGTCTGTGGCCTCCGCCAGTTTGTAGGAGATCCAGGCGTTATGGCCCGAGTCAGAGTCCACAGCCGTCACCTTGGTAACCAGGTGACCCGTTTTCGCGGTGCGGGGCATCCTCTGGTGAGACAGGGAGCCCAGGGCAGCGGAGGAGGGGTAGATAACAGCGGGGGCGTTGTCGTTCTGGTCCAGGATAAAAACATGGACAGTGGCGTTGCTGCTGAGAGACGGAGAGCCCTGATCTTTTGCCTGAACCTGAATCTGAAACACCTTAAGTTTCTCATAGTCAAACAAGTGCATGCTGTAGATGCTGCCGTTATCCGAGTTAATGTAAACATACGATGAGACAGAGGCGTCCTGCACTTTTGAGTCCAGTATAGAGTAAGAGATTTTAGCATTTTCCCCAGAATCCAGGTCGGAGGCTGATACCGAGTACAGTATAGCTCCTGGCACCCCATTCTCTTTTAAATATACATTATAGGAGGACTGGCTGAATACAGGGGGGTTGTCATTCACGTCAGTGATCCTGACGGGTATGGTTTTCTTACTGGACAGAGGAGGAGAGCCTGAGTCAGTGGCTGTAATTTCAATATTATATTCAGGGAAACTCTCTCGGTCTAAAGCACCACTGGTAACCAGCTCATAATTATCAGAAAATGATGATTTGAGAGTGAAAGGAGAATGTTTGGTTAGCTGCAGCGTTACTTTACTGTTAATACCGGAGTCTACGTCTCGAGCACTGATTAAAGCTACAACTGTGCCACTTGGTGCGTCCTCACGAACAGGACTGGGGTTGGAAGTAAGCACAATATCTGGAGCATTATCGTTTATGTCTTCCACGTCCAACTGTACACGACAGTGACCCTCCATCTCAGGAACGCCTCTGTCTTTAGCAGTTACATCTATCAGGTATGTTTTAGAGCTCTCATAATCCAATACACCCTTCAGTTTAATTTCTCCAGTTATATGGTTCAATTCAAACATTGATAACATCACGTCTGGCGTGCGGGTTCCGAAAGAATACTTAATTTCACCATTAAGACCTTCGTCCGCATCCGTGGCTGCAAGTTTGATTACAAATGTTCCTTGCGTGCTATTCTCCTTTAAAGAGACCTTGTATTCATTTTCGTTAAATACAGGATAATTATCATTGATGTCAAGTACAGAAATTACGATTTTACAGGCTCCAGATTTGACCGGGTTACCTCCATCTAACGCTGTCAATAGCAGCTGGTGGAGAGCATTCTTTTCCCGGTCCAAAGGCTTTTCTAGCACCAATTCTGGGAGCGCTTTTCCATTTTTTGTATCTTTATACTTCAGAGAAAAATATTCGTTTTTACTTAGCGAGTACGTTTTCAAAGAATTGCTTCCAACATCGGGGTCCTCTGCGCTCTCCAGAGGAAATCGCTTGCCAAGTGCTACGGTTTCTGGTATTTTAAGGTTAATCTCCTGGGTGAAAAAGTTTGGAGAATTGTCATTTATATCTTTTATTTCCACTTCAATTCGATGAGACTGCAAAGGATTTTCCACGACCGCTTGCAGAGGTAGAACACAGCTGGCGCTTTGTCCACATAACGCCTCTCTGTCTATTCTGTCATTCACCACCAGCTCGCCCTTCCCCGCATCCACGGTGAAATACTGCTTACCAGCCTCAGATGCGACACGCAGCTTACGGTCAAAAATATCAGACAGTCCTAAACCAAGATCCTTGGCCAAATTTCCGACCACCGAACCCTGCATTAGTTCCTCCGGAATGGTGTAACGAGTCTGTCCGTTCACTATACTCCACAAGAGAAACACATTGTGCCACCACAGCGCCTGCCATCTCCAGTCTCGTTTTCTCTTTGTCATCCTTGGTCCGTTATAACGCATTATTTCCAACCGAGACGTTGGTCAAATGAATACTGAAATCCAAAAGAGTACGACATATTCCACAAGAAAAATGATCGCAGCGTCCGAGCATGGCTGTTTGCAAAAAAAACAACAATGCATTTAAACCTCAACGACGACGAGCTCTTTGCTGTCTCTCTTCGAGCTCATTGCATTTGAGATGTTACAGCGGCTATGCTGCATGGGGGCAGGGACTAGATTGCTTTGTACAGTTCTGAATCCTATTGGTGCAAATACTCTATGGCTATCATCCAACGAGAGCACAGGCGATCAACCTCACATGAAAACACAGCACCTAATCCGTGTGTGAGCTTTCATCTGGGGCGATTATAACAAAACGAAAAGAATGTCAAACAATGTGACACCTTGTCACTGTTATTCCAGTTATTCATGATTAAACAAACGCTGGTCAGTTAACACAACTTTCTAGAATAACATTAAGGTTTGCATAGTTGAAAAACAAAAACGTATCTATGTATAGAGTAAATAAATCCGCTTTCAGACAACAGGGGTTGGATTTCTTAGTCGCTGTCCACTATGATGGTGCTGAAATATTCAAACGCACATGCGTAACGCCACTAGGTAAGGTTTACTTAACACAGTTATTTACTGAACATTTAGGACAAATCGTATGCATGTTACTTGGTTTTATCTTCACTCAAACATAGTTCATTACGGTTGATGTAAAATATTGTGACGAAAAAAAAATGCAACAATGATGAATGGGCAAATAAATATGAATACAACTTTGTTGCGACGGAAGACATACAATTCCCTCTGGGATAATGTGTTTTGTGCTGGACAAAATAAATTATGGATTTTCAATATCAAAAATAAACTGCTCTCATTTGCTCACCTGCTGGCTCTCAAAGGTCCAGGTGCTGTCGGGTAAAGACGCATCCAGGACACTGATCACCTCCTTAAAGTCAGTGGTGCTGCTGGGCTTTATCAAAGTGAAATCACTGTACTCCGACATCGGAGACATACACGACCTGAAGGACTGACTCTGGGACAACATGTCTCCACCCAGGACCTCCACGTACTTAATGGGTCCATCAGTGTTGAGCTGAATCTGCAGGTTTCTGTTGGGGTTCTTGTAATCATCAAAGTCAGTCCGTCTCATGCAGCAACTACCACCGCTTCTGCTGTTCCTGATGCATTTAACCGCCAAGATGAGAAACGTCACCAGAGACAGCACGGACACCGAGGCCAGAGAGAGAATCAAGTAAAGGGTGATTCTGCCATTTTTCTTAGTGGGCTCGGCCACTTTCTGTCGGAGGTCTAAGATGGGCTCATGGAGACCGTCCTCCAGCAGGATGGACACCGTGACGGTGGAGGACTGGACCGGTTCCCCGTCGTCCTTGATCTCTATAACTAGCCTCTGGGAGGAGTCGTCCTGCTCGAACACAGCGCGTTTAGTCCTCACCTCCCCTGTGTACTGATTGACAGTGAACAGAGACGCGTCTGTGGCCTCCGCCAGTTTGTAGGAGATCCAGGCGTTATGGCCCGAGTCAGAGTCCACAGCCGTCACCTTGGTAACCAGGTGACCTGCTTTAGCGGTGCGGGGCATCCTCTGGTGAGACAGAGAGCCCAGGGCAGCGGAGGAGGGGTAAATAACAGCGGGGGCGTTGTCGTTCTGGTCCAGGATAAAAACATGGACAGTGGCGTTGCTGCCGAGAGACGGAGAGCCCTGATCCTTTGCCTGAACCTGAATCTGAAACACCTTTAGTTTCTCATAGTCAAACGAGTGCATGCTGTAGATGCTGCCGTTATCCGAGTTGATGTAGACATACGACGAGACAGACGCGTCCTGCACTTTAGAGTCCAGTATAGAGTAAGAGATTTTAGCATTTTCCCCAGAATCCAGGTCAGAGGCTGATACCGAGTACAGTATAGCTCCTGGTACCCCGTTCTCATTTAAATACACATTATAGGAAGACTGAGTGAATGCAGGGGGGTTGTCATTCACGTCAGTTATGCTTACGGGTATAGTTTTCTTACTGGACAGAGGAGGAGAGCCTGAGTCAGTGGCTGTTATTTCAATGCTATATTCCGATATATTTTCTCGATCTAAAATACCACTAGTAACCAGCGCATAATTTTGGGAAAACGAAGGTCTTAGTGAAAACTGCGATTTTTTGGGGAGCTGTAATGTTACTTTACCGTTGTCACCCGAATCAAGATCTCGGACACTGATCAAAGCAACTACGGTGCCATTCGGAGAGTTTTCGCGCACCGGCTTTGGATGGGAGGTGAGGATTACCTCTGGGGCATTATCGTTAACATCTAACACTTCAACATGGACAGTACAGTGTCCCTCCATTCTTGGAATGCCTTTGTCTTTAGCAGTTATGTCTATTTCATAATTTGCAGTTAATTCAAAATCCAATTTACCCCTGAGAAATACTGTGCCCGATATATGATCAATGCTAAAAACGGAGAGAACCGCATCTGATGTGTGTGCTCCAAAATAATATTCTATTTCCCCGTTTTGGCCATCATCCATATCTACCGCTTTTGTTTTTACAATCATTGACCCTTCTACAGCATTTTCATGAATGGACACTTTATACAACGTTTTCTCAAAAGCTGGAACGTTATCGTTGATGTCAAGGACTTTAATAGATATCTGAGAGGTTCCCGATCTCAGTGGGTTGCCTCCATCTAGAGCCGTCAACAGAAGCTTATGGACAGCCTTCTTCTCTCTGTCAAGAAGTTTTGATAAAATCAATTCGGGGACCTTTCTACCACCTGCGACTTCTTTAACTCTGATACTAAAACATTCGTCTTTACTGAGAGTGTATGACTTCAACGAATTGCTGCCAACGTCTGGATCTAGAGCACTTTCTAACGGGAATCGAACCCCTACCACTGTAGATTCTGCAATCTCCAATGTGATATCATTCGATGGGAATCTGGGCGAATTATCATTAATATCTTGTATTTCAACATCAACGCGATAAAGTCGCAAGGGGTCTTCTATGACAACCTGCAAAGGCAACACACAGCTGGCGCTTTGTCCACATAAAGCCTCTCTGTCTATTCTGTCATTCACCACCAGCTCGCCCTTCCCCGCATCCACAGTGAAATACTGCTCACCAGCCTCAGAGGCGACACGCAGCTTACGGTCAAAAATCTCAGACAGTCCTAAACCCAGATCTTTGGCTAGATTTCCTACGACAGAGCCTTGCTTTAGCTCCTCCGGGATGCTGTAACGAGTCTGTCCGTCTGTTATACTCCACAAGAGAAAGAAAAGATGCCACCAAAGCGCCTGCCATTTCCAGTCTAGATATCCCGTTGTCTTTGTCATCCTTCGTCCACAATAACGCATTAATCCAAAACAATGCGGTGAATTAAAAAATCCTGAAATCCATCACGGCAGTCGTTATTCCCAAAGAGCATATTTTACAGATGACTCAACGTAGATGTTAGCCGAAATATTTTTAAAAATCGTATTGTAAAATGAGCACATCCCTCTCTTTTCTGTCTCTTTGCAGTCTAAATGTTACAGCACGGAGGCTGCATGGGGGCAGGGACTAGATTGCTTTGTACACTTCTGAATTTTATTGGTCCACAGCATCCATTTCCACCACCCAATGAGAGGGAGGCAAATCGACACTGTTAAAGACGTAGCATTCCCCCCCCCTTTTTTTACTGACAACAAACAGTGTGTTTTTATGTTACTAGAGTTATAGCACGGCAATTAGGCAACAGGACATATTTATAGACATCATCATCATCACCACAATGTTTTGAATTATAATTATTTTTTAACAAAATAATAGGGGCACCCACAGAGAGATATAGCCAGCGCGAGCGAGACCGAGAGAGAGCGAGAGAGACTGTATCCCTTCATTCCACTGAATGTCGCTGTCCATTATCCTGGTGCTAAATTCTTTAGGAATGGCAATGGAAATTAATGCGTGTGTTAAATTGACAGATATGTTGCACAAACTTAGGTCATATGATCGTGTATGTCTTAATATATATATATATATATATATACAGTATATCTTTAATGTCGAAATTAATTGCTGTTTAGTGCTCACCTGCTGGCTCTCAAAGGTCCAGGTGCTATCGGGTAAAGACGCATCCAGGACACTGATCACCTCCTTAAAGTCAGTGGTGCTGCTGGGCTTTATCAAAGTGAAATCACTGTACTCCGACATCGGAGACATACACGACCTGAAGGACTGACTCTGAGACAACATGTCTCCACCCAGGACCTCCACGTATTTTATGGGTCCATCAGTGTTGAGCTGAATCTGCAGGTTTCTGCTGGGGTTCTTGTAATCATCAAAGTCAGTCCGTCTCATGCAGCAACTACCGCCGCTTCTGCTGTTCCTGATGCATTTAACCGCCAAGATGAGAAACGTCACCAGAGACAGCACGGACACCGAGGCCAGAGAGAGAATCAAGTAAAGGGTGATTCTGCCATTTTTCTTAGTGGGCTCGGCCACTTTCTGTCGGAGGTCTAAGATGGGCTCATGGAGACCGTCCTCCAGCAGGATGGACACCGTGACCGTGGAGGACTGGACCGGTTCCCCGTCGTCCTTGATCTCTATAACTAGCCTCTGGGAGGAGTCGTCCTGCTCGAACACAGCGCGTTTAGTCCTCACCTCCCCTGTGTACTGATTGACAGTGAACAGAGACGCGTCTGTGGCCTCCGCCAGTTTGTAGGAGATCCAGGCGTTATGGCCCGAGTCAGAGTCCACAGCCGTCACCTTGGTAACCAGGTGACCTGCTTTAGCGGTGCGGGGCATCCTCTGGTGAGACAGGGAGCCCAGGGCAGCGGAGGAGGGGTAAATAACAGCGGGGGCGTTGTCGTTCTGGTCCAGGATAAAAACATGGACAGTGGCGTTGCTGCTGAGAGACGGAGAACCCTGATCCTTTGCCTGAACCTGAATCTGAAACACCTTAAGTTTCTCATAGTCAAACGAGTGCATGCTGTAGATGCTGCCGTTATCCGAGTTGATGTAAACATACGATGAGACAGAGGCGTCCTGCACTTTAGAGTCCAGTATAGAGTAAGCGATTTTAGCATTTTCCCCAGAATCCAGGTCGGAGGCTGATACTGAGCTCAGGATTCTACCAGGAGGTTGGTTCTCTTTTACATACACAACATAAAAGGGCTGGGAGAAAACTGGTGGGTTGTCATTTACATCTAATAATTCAACAGTAATGCTTTTTTCACTTAATAATGGGGGTTTCCCGGAATCGGTTGCACTTATCTTGACACTATACTGGTCATCTTTTTCACGGTCAAGTGGCCCGTTCGTTACTAACGAGTAATGGTTAGAGACAGATGGAATTAATTTGAAGGGGTATTTGGAAGACACGGTCAACGTAACTTTGCCGTTGTCACCTGAATCTGGATCCTTTGCACTTATCAATGCAATAACTGTTCCGATGGCTGAATCTTCTGGCACGGGTGTTGTCAACGATGTCACAATTATTTCAGGAATATTGTCGTTAATGTCCACTATTTTAATTTCAACACCACAATGTCCATCCATTTTAGGGTTGCCTCTGTCTTTAGCAGTTATGTCAAATCTGTGTAAATAATTCGTTTCATGGTCTAAATCACCTTTAACAACAATAGCTCCAGTAGAGAGTTCAATGTCAAATAACGATAAAATTAAATCTGACGTTTGTTCCGCAAAAAAATATTCAATTTCTCCATTTAGTCCTTCGTCTGCGTCTGTGGCTTTAACTTGCAATACCTGAGTTCCCGGTGTTGCCGTCTCGCTGACATTAGCATCATATACCTGCCTCTCAAATTGTGGCGCATTGTCATTGTTATCAAGTACTATAACTGTTATTTCAGATGTCCCTGAGCGCACCGGATCTCCGCCATCTACAGCGGTGAGGACAAGATTATGAACAGGCAGCTTTTCTCGATCGAGAGGTTTTTCGAGGACTAGTTCAGGGATTTTTCTTCCGTCCTTGTGGTTTTTAACAGTCAACTTGAAATTGTCATTCTTGCTTATGAGGTAAGAGCGTACAGAATTCGTGCCGACATCTGGATCCTGTGCAATTTCTAGAGGAAATCGCGCGCCTGGATTTACCAGCTCTGCAATTTTCAGCACCTTTTCCTTTGTAAGAAAGCTAGGAGAATTGTCGTTTGTATCCTGTATTTCAATTTCGACTCTATGCAGCTCTAGGGGGTTGTCTATGACTAGTTCCAAAGGCAACAAACATGCCGGTTTTTGTCCACACAGCTCCTCCCTGTCTATCCTTTCAATAACCACCAGTTCTCCCTTCCCCAGGTCTATGCTAAAATACTGCTTACCAGCCTCCGACGTTATCCGCAATTTACGTTGATACAGTTCAGATACAACCAAACCCAAATCTTTGGCTAGATTTCCGACAACAGTGCCCTGTGTCAGTTCCTCCGGAATGTTGTAGCGAGTCTGTCCATCAATTGTACTCCACAAAAGAAAGAAATTATGCCACCACAGAAAAATATGCCATGCAGACAGTTTGTTCCACATTATTCTTCGTTCCGTAAATTCCATATCCTTTCACTCCAGCCCCAACGTCTTCGACAATTAAGCAGAGAAGATCTATAATCCGATGTAAACGCGTCCTTATACATAACAGTGACGGTCATGCTTTGTGTCTGCATATCCCTCCCCTCCTATGCAGAGCATCGCAACGGTTAAGACGCAAAGGCTACACGGTGAGATGGAGTAGATCTCTTTGTACAGCTCTGGATATCATTGGTGGGCAAAGCGCACCCATTTCCACCAATCGTGGTACAGGGAACATCATCAAAACAGTGACGTATAAGGATGAGCCTCAATACATATATACTGGTTCTCACGAATGAAGAGATGATCTTTGCTCATTAGAAATCACTCCCATCACCATTAATGGCTGAAATATAAAGAGTGAGGGGAATATAAACGTAACATTAGATACATTGATCAGATAATTATCGTTACATATCGCTACATATATGAATATTTCCAAATGTACATTTACAGACACCAATATCACCAAATATAAATATGAAACCATCAATGCGTTTCATTCACAAACGAATATTAGACATTTCCATTACGAAATACAGGGGAGTAATGCGTGTAAAATCAGTTATAAAAATAATGCAATACAAAAAAAATAAAAATCTAACAGCTTGCTGATGGGGAACCAAGTATAGTTTCCTAAAAATAAATTAGACTGATCATGATTACTTATATAGACCTGTACTAATATTGTTTCTTCATATATCTATCCTAGTACTTACGTATCTGCATGCATGCACATGCCTTTGTGGCTGGCAAGGCTCTTCGTTGCCTTCCTGTGGTCACAGAAAGGCAGTGCAGCATGAACGGGTCATGACGCCATCAACAAGCCTCAGAGAAATAACCCGTACGGAGGTCTGTAGAGCAAATGAACGGGGAGGGGGAGCGCAGATGGTGCCTGAAAGCGCGCTCTCTCTCTCGCTCCCTCCCTACCTCCCTCTACCTAACTCACATACACAATTCATTATTCACCCCAATATCCCCCACTAGATTCGTATTTTATAGACATACAAGACTACGTTACAACTCCGTACCTCACATCATTCCAAAATCCACGAATTGCAACTATGCAATGTCTCTATGGCAACATGCAAAATCATAACAAAGCAAAAAAATAATAATTCTGTTCATAGTAAAATGATCAACCTTAACTTGTGAAAGCTGAAAAATAAATACAATAGACGTCCTTGGCAAAATTATTCTGCAATGAATGAAGGTTGGCGACAGAGAGAAAGGTAGCCTGAGAGAGCCATGGGGAGAGCGCTGGATAAAAAGGATTTCAGCACCACGGATGTGAACAGCGCCACACAGGCGGCCAACTGACGCTGCTGCAGGCTGCTGCAGACGTCAGCCACCCTCAACCACTCCTACAGCAGGCAGCTCGGAGAACAAAACATATACGGTGTCTTTTATCCAAATACAGGAACAAATACTAAAACTACACTGTGTCACGAACACACACATGCACGTTTTACTGTAAATGACAGAAAAGGTTAATCAGAAAGGGATTTAATACAGTACTATACTGTGCAAAATCTCATCATGGTAGAAAATGCATATTTGGGGAAAAAACACTGGAGAGACTCCATAAGGGACATCACATTCAAAATAGTGGAAGGACATTGCTTGGGAAGTTACCATGAGATATTATAATATGCCTTATGTTACCACGTGGCAGGTAATAGCTTCTGGGGAGAATATGGGGGGCCAGTAGCATAATAAAGCATATTTTCTTTTAACCCAAATATACATAATATTTGGAAAGATAAAATTAACATACATCTCTTTAAAATACTGTGTATGAAGCAAGTAACAGTGACATGAAAATAATCAAATCTACCAAAGCGAAATTTATGGATATTAACAAAAGACAATATTTTGGATAGGAACGCTCAACATTTGTTCTCAAAAATAAAAAAAGATTAAAAAATCTATAAATCGATAAAATAATATATTTTTCAAAGAGATACCGCTCCAATAGTCTGAGCCTCTTTTTTGTTGTTCCTCATAGTGTCTATTATAATTGGGAGGAAAAGCAACATTCAGAGATGAGATAATGAGATTACAATTCAATGATTCAAAAAATACAATTCTCCTCCATTTAAATCATGAGTAGTTTTGCTACTAACTCAGTTATTATGTTTCCAGTGTCAATATTTTGTGCATTGACACAGCTACAAAGTGTATTCCTTCTGCCCACATTTGGAAGCACGCATGCATTTATTTAACTTACTTACATTTCACACACTTCCACCTATTTTCCATAACTTTTTATCTTGTACAGGCTTAAGCATACATCTCACTGGCAGTATACCTTGCATGTATCTATGATCAACATGTGACTGACTATGTATACTTCTACTTCCTACTCAAACCTGCATCAGATAAACTGATGCAGTGCAACTCTGAAAAAAAGCAAGTATTTGACAAGCCTAGTGGAAAACAACACACACACACACACACACACAGGTACACAATGCAGTGTAATACAATAGATCTATAAGTAGTACTAAAGTATGTTTAGGTTTTGGCAAACTAAAGTATGTTTAGGTTTTGGCAAACTACTGCATTAGATGTTTGTCAGTTACATTAGTTGTATGGTATGTTATGTGTTTCATTATGACGTATGTGGTGTTGACATTGGTCTGCAATTTGTTTTCTTAATACTGCAGCTATGGAGTCATATTGTTAAGTTTACCAGAGTTTATGTGAAATAACAGAAATACCTGTGTTGTTTGCAATACAAGTCCATGACATCACAAAACAAGTTGCAGCCTTTCAAAATTATGTTCCAAAAACAGTTGGGTAAAAACATTGAAACATTAGGCTGAGTTTTTAGTTTGCTTCGCACCGTTGACCTGACTGATGGTCAAATGTGTGTCAACCAAAGCTAACACAACATCATGTGTTGTGCACCAAGCACCAATTATGTGCTATCAACGAAAGCCTATTTAAGTAATCATCAGAGGTGATAGATGTTCTGTGAGGCATGTTTACATGAATATCTGATTAACCGTTGCCTCAAGGTCACTTTTTGATGTTTTGCGCACAACACAAGTCACAGCTAAAGTTGGGCTATTTTTGTTCAACTGTATGTGTCTAATGGCATTGATGTGAACAAATATAGATGAAAACTTTTTCTTACCTTATTTGGTGATTTTACAGGAGGCCGGGAGGAAACGGCAAAAACAGCAGCCACGGGGAGGGGGTGCACATAAAGACAAAAACAAGAAAGAAAGGATGTCGGTTAGATTGGTGGTCAGAAAACAAGAGTCTGGTTTTGGGAAGCACAGCAACCAAGATACTTACCATGAGGCTCAAGTCAATCAGTTAAAACAAAAATAAACATAAACAAAACTTCTGTGAGTGCACATATACTAGTTAAGTGAACAAACATCAGTTACCATGGCACATTCAGTCAATATAGAATGATAGTATATATAACAATATTTCAAATATATTTTATGCAAACATATATACGTTTAAAACATTATGGGGACAATAATACAAAACATTTAAATGGCATACTTCAGATGTGCAATATATTCAATAATTATGTTGAAGTGATTGTGGGTGAGTGCGTGCGTGAGGGAGTGAGTGAATGACAGAGAGAGAGAAAGAAGAAGTGCAAGGGATTCTTGTTTCATTACTGCTACTGCTAATATATTAATAATTACAATGAAAATAACAAAAAAATGAATATATTTTACTTGAGCAATAATTAAGCAGAATTAAATAAAATTGTAGCGAAATACAGAGGTAGTACTACCCCAGTGAAGAGTTGTATAGAATGGCCTGAAGCAGTCCTTTGTTACAGCTCACTGTATTTGCTCTAACAGATACAATTAAGGTAATAAAATGACTAACTACCTTTCACTTTTGTTAATGTGTGCCAATAGAACAGAACAAACAGAACAAAAGAACAGCCCATGGAAAATTAAGAAGTATTTCCATATATCCAACCACCTCAGACTAAAGCAGAACACTGCACTGCTGCACCAAGTCACTTCCCTCCTAGCAACAGCAGAGGGCCTCGAGGCGATGCCCTGCTTTAAATCCATGCCTTATTAATGAGATTCTTTGCTTTGTGACCCTGTTTATCACAGCTGATGTGTCTTTGTGAGAGCAAATGTAATCTTTGTTTTCACAAAGCAAATCAGGACCTCCTTTTTTTATTAGACTGGTGAACTGAACGTCAAATAAAAAAGAACAAATATATATTGTGTTCTTGAAAATGAACTACAAAATGAGATCATAGTGTTGCTCCCAGATGTGAACAATAAACGGGTCACTCTGGAAAGCCAGATACAAACAGCAGTTAACAGGTTGTTTCTCTTTATAAAGCAAAAAACAATGTGTTCAGGAAATTAAAGGCAAGCCTATTTGATATATTCATTATAGTCATGAATTTGCAGAAACAAGGGAAGGCAAAACAGACAGGGCAGCAGTGATCTGAAAAAAATATCACAAGCAGCCATGATCACCCCTCCCCAACCCATTTCTTCCTCATCAGCACCCAAGCTTTGGGGCTGCTGCACCCATTTACCAAAAATAGGGGTGTCTCCCGTCCTCCCAATAACATCGAGCAAGCACACACTATAGGATGCATCTGTGGCTAACCCCCTGTGGCTCCATGAAAGTGGTACAACCCTGCCAGTGAGTCAGCTTGTTGCTATGGTAACACATCCCACCTGCTTACTTGCATCCCACCCCAGCTTCCTGTACACTAGCAATGGGGTAAAAAAGGAGCTATCAAAACAATTACAGTCAAAGACAAAGGACACACAGCGAGACATTGCTCAGAAACAAACGTATAACACACTCTTCAAATAAAGTATGTTAATCATAGACTAGAGAGTATTACTGAATCTTGTAAAAAAAATATATATACAAGAAAATGGAAACAAAGAGACATTTATTCTTGCCCTTCTGAGGGATTATATAACACTGTGGCGTTTGATGACTTTATGCCAGGCAAAATGTCCTACAATGAGCAATCTCCTTTTCTCTCTGTCTCTTTCACCCTCTGCTGCAGAGTGGTGCAGCTGGAGAGGGGGAAGGGAGGCACAGAGAAAATGAGAACAGGAGGAAAGGAAGACTATTAGAAACCAAGGACTGCTGAACAGTGCCCTTCCTGTCTGATGGAAAGCTAACAACAATGATAAGACTAAATCATATTGATCAAAGCCAATGTTTACTGAATTATTGTTAACAATCTATTAGACTAATATAATAACAAAAACAACATATTCCAGGACAATTATATGGAAATGGAAGAATACGGACATAACATGATGTGCCTTTATAAGGATTAGTCATAATGCAATATTGTCACTAGCCTTTAAAGCAAGACATGGACCCTTTGGGTGGGGTGAAAGCTGGACATGGTTTGACAGCTTCTGAGGATCTAACTTGCTCCCATGTGATTTTTAGACCCATCAGAATACTTTTTGGTAAAGCCTATCAGGCACGTTTTACAGTCTCTGTGAGCTTGACGCAACCTGGCAATTGCCCCATATTACACCGCCGCAGGTAATCCCTACTGTAATCCTTCCCAGACTATTAGCCAGTCTACCACACAGAGTACCACACTTTCAGCTCAACACACATCAAAAGACAACATCAAAAGACAACATCTTTGTGTGCAAACAAAAGTATAGGATGGCTGACTTCATGTAAAGTAAGGTCCTTGTTTCCCCCTGCCATCAATTTAAATCACGTCATGTATACATGACATATCACAATATTAAGTTGAAAAAGTATACTAATCTTGTGAAAGCATAAGGTTATAGTTGTGGGTGGTCATAATCACACATTACATATTAGCCATATTCCTTAACTCTAAGCTAAATAGGCCATCATCCCTTCCAGTGTGAAAAGCAACCCTTATCTTAGAGACCCACTTTGAATGACCAAACTGCCACACACTCGTACACCCATAGCTCACATCCTTAAAACTACTACTACAATGGACTGTACAACCAGCTCTAGATACTGTATACATTGAAAGAAACTCCTTACTCCATCTCATGAGTGACACCCCAGTGACAGGCATCCCCTCCTAAGCCGGTAGCGGGAACAATAGTATGAGAGAAAATAATCTATCTCCACAAGTTTCACCAAGCAATTCACAAGTGAATGTTACATGCAAAGCATGTTAAGTTAGTTTTAATGCCCCTTTTTCTGTCAATATTGTGCATAGTGTATTCAATCGTAGTGTGTCACACCAAAAGGCCCCTAAAATCTCTTATGTCTGGGATATCAACAAAAATAAAGCCACGCACCCACCGCAGAGTGCGGATGGGCCTCATCAGCAAACACATGGGCACACAGCTGCTCACCAGACAGCTTGGCTAAGAAGGTGGAACAAACAGTTTGGCCCTGTGGGAACCGGGAGCTTCTGCAGACGATTAGAGTTTTGTGGCCAGTTTAATAAACTCCTGATGGGGGCTTTATATAAGATCAAAAATGGCTGATGACATATTCGAGAAGGTTTCTAAATCAGAAAGATAAAACAGCATGCTGCAGGGGTGCAGGATATACGAGACTGAACTGTGTGGCTGGTTGCAAAACATTCTGTGAGCTTTGACCCCTATGGAGACACTGTGGTCAGAAGAATTTATGGTACTCAGTATAACGTTCGCCACTATAAACCGGAGAAAATGAGACATAATGGGTTTGAACACATCTGAAACAGGTAAAGCAGACACAGATGTGGCTGATAATTATAACAGACTGCTTCCAGCGGATATGCGGGTTAACATACTTGACCTAACTTTCTGCTTTGTAGTTTGTCAACTGCTGTTTTCACATGCACACACCATGAACATCATCCAGTATTTACTGCTAAACCACACGAGGCGCTGGACGGATACGCACAAGTTGATCTAATGCTTCCTCTAAAACAGGTTAAAAAAAAACTCACTTACAGTAAATGCAGATCCTCAGATACATCATACAAGTACTTATTCATCACTCGTGCCTCAAGCTAGATTCTGAAAGGAAGTTTTATCTGCCATTGATCTAAAGACAAATGTTATTTCATTACCGGCATCAGTATATTGACAGGGTACACATTTTTAACACTCAATCAAGGGGGAAACTATCAAAATGGCTTGCATGTTTAGAATACTATGTTAAACCCCACACATGGGAATCATTCAAATCAGGAGACATTAAAATCCTATTTTAGATTCAGCTAAATTCTTCTGCTGACACACATTCAGCCTCTGTCCTGATTACTTGCATCCCACTTGTCACTGGTTATATAATGTACATGTATGAGGCATCTCCCTCCTCCTTTTTCTTTTCCACCAGTCCTTTACATTCTATCAGGACATTTCACTCTCTCCGAGTCTTCTGCAGTGCAGCCAGCAGCCTGATGCAATTGTTTAACATACAAGGTCTCCCTTAGCCCTGTACAAGTGCAGACAAAGAGCTGTGTGGATCAAAATGGCTGCCTGACATCACCAACACAAATTCTGCACAGGGATGGTAGAGACTGTGTTGGTGACCACGTGCCTCTTCCCCTCCCCCGCTGCCTCTCCCCACTGCATCTCCATCACATGGCTTCTTTCCTCTGTTTTCAACCTCCGCAGCATCAGTGACAATTTTACCCTTCCCATCTACCACTTTAAAAATGACCTACTCATTAGTATGGTGTCATTTGTCATTGTATCTGTTTCATTTAATTTATTGAATTACATCAAATATCTTTGTTATATTTCGCCTGCATCCATCTCTGGTCATCTACTCAGTGTGTGCAACATTATGCCAATGGGCAGCTCCATGCTATGAAGGGAACTAGGTCACTGAAAATGTAGTGCAGTGTGTGGTTGTGTTACTGTGAGAGCTATATGTGGCAAAGCTTAAGCAGGGAGGAAACACATTCCTTTCATTGTAGCCTTTGTTTTGTTGTCTCACATGTCTGCAGATCATCACATGATGCTGTCTGATTATATAGGAAAAAGATTACATTATTTGTTAGTTCATATTGTACTTCACCGTGGCACTGCTAGTACTGCTATAAATTAAAAATAAATATATGTTAATAAAATACTACAATGTATTTATCTAGTGTAGCTTAAAAAAAACATGGCGCCACATGGCCTCTTTACACAGCATAACGAATTAGCAATATTTTTAATACTAAGAAAAGTGAAACACAGACAAAAAAGTCAGGGAACCAGTTGAAACTAATACAGCGTGAGTTTAATAAGGCTTGTCTGATAGTGAGAGGACTTTTCGTTGTGTTTGTAGAGCATATCAAGCACGATACCAGGACCGTCAATGTGATAAGTGAGGGGGGAATAAGTTGACGCACCCCCACAAACCAATGCACAGTAAACAGAGAAGAGCGGGGACACGGGGTTTGAGGAAGCTAGAAATGTGCTAATCTCACCTCTATAAACCTGTTCTCTGTCTCTGTTTTATGCCTCGGAATTGTCCTTGTAGCACGGTGTTCAACATTCAGCGTGCTCTGGCTAAAGGTTCCGGGGCACTTCACATCGCTCTTCCGGGAGTCAGTAGTTCCGTATACGTCATAATTAAAGGCCTGCTTCAACGTACCGGTGCCCCCTGCGTCGGCGTAAAGGGGCGGGTAATACGGAATAACAGGAAAATTCCCACCAGATTTGTTAAACAGGTGCTCTCGTCTCCACCTGTAGATCTTCACTGAGATAATGACCACCACACACGTGATGAAGAGGAAGGAAACCACAGCCAGAGCCAACACTAAGTAAAAAGTCAGGTTGTCATTGTACTCCTTGTCGTGAGGAAAGTCAGTGAACTCCGAGCGCACTTCAGTGAGGCTGTCCGCCACCGCCACGTTCACAAAGACTGTGGCTGAACGAGAGGGCTGTCCGTTGTCCTCCACTATAACGGTCAGTTTTTGTAAGACGGGATCTTTATCAGTCACTTGGCGGATAGTTCTTATTTCTCCATTCTGTAAGCCCACTTCAAATAGCGCCCTGTCTGTGGCCTTCTGCACTTTATAGGAGAGCCAGGCATTCTGTCCAGAGTCCACATCCACAGCCACCACTTTAGTGACCAGATAGCCCACATCGGCTGAGCGAGGCACCATTTCAGGCACCAGAGAGCCACCGGTCTGGACTGGGTACAGAACCTGAGGGGGGTTGTCGTTCTGGTCCTGGATCTGGATTTTCACGGTCACGTTACTACTGAGTGGAGGAGAGCCTCCATCTTGAGCTTTGACACGAATATGGAAATCTTTCGTTTGCTCATAGTCGAAGGAACGCGCAGCACGTATCTCTCCGTTCTCTGCATTCACTGAAAAATAAGATGAGGCTGACATCCCATTCAGCTGGCTATCCTCAAGGAAATAAGAAATGCGCGCGTTGTTCCCAGAGTCTTGGTCACTGGCTTTGACAGAGAGGACTGACAAGCCAGGTGAATTATTTTCAGGGATGAAAGCGCTCATAAATGGTTGTGGGAACATTGGGGCGTGGTCGTTAACGTCTGATATTCTTAAATTAATCGTCTTATTTGTTGAATAAGACGGTGAACCCAAGTCCATTGCAGTTATTGTTATATTATATTCCGGCATCGTTTCACGGTCTAATATATCATTAGATACCAAACTATAAAAATTAGTCGACGATGACTTGACTTTAAAAGGTAAATCTGGACTAATGAAACATTTAACTTGGCCATTTTTACCCGAGTCCAGGTCCTTGATATTGAGCATAGCTATAACAGTATCTGGAGCGGAATCCTCTGGTATAGGATTAGAAAGAGAAATTATGCTAATGACCGGGGCATTGTCATTAACATCGGTCACCTCAATTAGAATCTTACTTGTGTCTGTCAAACCTCCTTTATCTGTAGCTTTTACATCAATTTCATAATTCTTGAATTTTTCGTAATTCAAATCCCCTCCCACCGTTATTTCCCCAGTATGGGAATCCATATTAAACATAGATGATGATATGTCACTATTTTGAGAAAATGAATATACTAGCTCCCCATTTGTTCCCTTGTCAGCGTCCGTGGCAGTAACTTTCAAAATAAGAGTTCCCCTTGACGCGTTTTCTGGAACAGTCACTCTGTAGAGAGACTGACTAAATACGGGTGCATTGTCATTTGCATCCATTACAACGACGTTAATTTTGACAGACCCTGATTTTGGGGGATCGCCGCCATCATATGCTGTTAATGTTAGTTTGTGTTCTCCTTGATGTTCTCTATCTAACAAGGCCTCGAGTACCATTTCTGCGTATTTAGTTCCGTCAGGTCGAGATAGCATATTTAATTTGAAATTATCTGTGTGACTAAGTTTATAGGTTTGGAGGGTATTCAACCCAACGTCAGGGTCTCTGGCGCTGTCGAGGGAAAAACGTGCTCCCCTAACAGCCAATTCGCTTATTTCAAAGTTAATTTCTCTTTTAGCAAAAACCGGAGCATTATCATTAATATCAAGAATTTCCACGTCGATGCGGTGTAGCTCCATAGGATTGTCGAGTATTATTTGGAAATGCAGAGAGCAAGGAGACACCAGCCCGCAACGCTCCTCCCTATCTATCCTCTTGTTAACGATAAGAGTTCCTTTATCTAAATTAAGACCGATGTACTCACTGCTGTCCTCGGTAAATATCCTAGCATGACCAGATTTCAGCCGTTTAACATTCATGCCCAAGTCTTGAATGATATTCCCTACAACAGAGCCCGTCGCCATTTCCTCAGGTATCGAATAGCGGACATGTCCAACGGTTAGTTCTGCGACACAAATGCAGAGAAATAGCTTCCATGAAAAAATCAAGCCTCCACTCATTGTGGAAAAATCCAATAAAAATCCAGAGGAATCCAAATAAACAAAAACAGCACCGCGTTAGAAATATTCTTCAAGCCTATTCGTGGTGTCGTTGTACAACCAGTACCGATCGAAATAGAGCAGAGAAGGGGAGACTTGACTTTAGGAGAAAGGGTTATTTTCCTCACACTAACCAACAGCGGCGCGTAGGGACGTAAAAAGAAATTGCAGGAATTTATGGATATTAGGCATAGTTTGAAATCTGTTGTTTTCAATTGATAGCAATAGCAACACAGACAGACAGCAACACAGTCCCTCTCCAAGGTGCTGGAAACAGCACTCATCATGTCCCCGATTTCACACACAGCCAAACAGATTCAACCTTAACAGTCATGAAGCCTTACTTGTTTCCTCTCTTACTCTTTAAATGTAAATGAAAGAGAGTGATTAAAATGGTAAATTATACGTGGGAACAGATAGCTCGGACATTCTAACCTCTAGAGGAGAATCTGGTTCGTCCAGGATGCTCTTTTCACACTGAATCCTCTGCATCGTTCCTGTAGAACCGGGGTCCATTATCAGCACGTTCTGACTACCAGCTCCGCCGAACTTACAGTCACTCTTTCTGGAGTCAGTCGTCCTGCACACCTCGTAATTGTACACGTGTTGGAGAGTCCCTGTCCCCAAAGTGTCTGAGTAACGTGGTGGATAATATGGAATCACAGGCAGATTGGAGTGATACAGGGTGCGAGACTGTCTCCATCTGTAGATCTTCACCGAGATAATAACCACCACACACGTGATGAAGAGGAAGGAAACCACAGCAAGAGCCAACACCAAGTAAAAAGTCAGGTTGTCATTGTACTCCTTGTCGTGAGGAAAGTCAGTGAACTCCGAGCGCACTTCAGTGAGGCTGTCCGCCACCGCCACATTCACAAAGACTGTGGCTGAACGAGAGGGCTGTCCGTTGTCCTCCACTATAACAGTCAGTTTTTGTAAGACGGGATCTTTATCAGTCACTTGGCGGATAGTTCTTATTTCTCCATTCTGTAAGCCCACTTCAAACAGCGCCCTGTCTGTGGCCTTCTGCACTTTATAGGAGAGCCAGGCATTCTGTCCAGAGTCCACATCCACAGCCACCACTTTAGTGACCAGATAGCCCACATCGGCTGAGCGAGGCACCATTTCAGGCACCAGAGAGCCACCGGTCTGGACTGGGTACAGAACCTGAGGGGGGTTGTCGTTCTGGTCCTGGATTTGTATTTTCACGGTCACATTACTACTGAGCGGAGGAGAGCCTCCATCTTGAGCTTTGACCCGGAAGTGGAAATCCTTGATCTGCTCGTAGTCAAAAGAGCGCACTGCATGTATGACTCCACTATCAGCGCTAACGGACACATATGAGGACACTGGCACTCCATTGACAGAGGAGTCCTCCAGTATGTAAGACACACGGGCATTCTGGTTCCAGTCAGCGTCTGTGGCTTTCACTGTGAACACAGACAGGCCTGGTGTGTTGTTTTCTACAATGTAGGCCTCATATGAGCTCCTCTCAAAGACAGGCGCGTTGTCATTCACATCAGAGATCTGTAAGGTGAGAGTGACGCTGCTGGATAGGGAGGGCACTCCCTCATCAGAGCAGGTCACTGTTATATTATACTCAGAGGCTCTCTCTCTGTCTAACTCACTCTCCGTCAATAAGCTATAGAAATCATTGGTTGTTGACTTTATAGCAAAAGGAATTTCATTATCCATAGTACAGTGGACCTTACCATTTTCACCCGAATCTGCATCCTGAATATTTATCATTGTCACGACAGTAGCGATTTTGGAATCTTCTGATATTACGTTTGATTCAGACATTATTTGGATGTCAGGTTTATTATCATTAATGTCAGTAACGTCTATCATCACTTTACAGGAATCCACTAGTCCTCCATCATCACTTGCACGAACATTTATCTGAAATGTTCGAGCTTTTTCATAGTCTATATTTCCTTTCAGTCGAATTTCACCACTTATATCATTAACGTCAAATAACCCACGGGCATGATCTGAACTACTTGAGACTGAATACGTTATTCTACCATTACTTCCACGATCTGCATCTGTCGCAGTAACTCTTACCACAACGGTTCCTACTGGAGAATTTTCTTTTATCGAGGCTTTGTATATCGACTGTGTAAAAACCGGAGCATTGTCATTCGCGTCTAAAACAGTAATTAGAATCTGCATTGTTCCAGTCATCTGAGGCTCACCCCCATCCACCGCCGTCAGAATCAAAGACAAGTGTTCATTAATTTCTCTGTCAAGAGGTTTCTCTAAAACCATTTCAACATGTTTCGTTCCATCAGCTTGATCGTGTAGTTTAAGAATAAAATTATGTCTCGGCTCAAGTTTATATGTTTGCAGCCCATTTGAGCCTACATCCGGATCAATGGCACGATCTAATATGAATTTAGCCCCACTAACAGCGGATTCACTGATTTTAAATCTGACATCAGTCTTTTCGAAGGATGGCGGGTTATCATTAACGTCTGTGATTTCAATTGTTACACTATACAGTTCCATCGGATTGCCTAATATTATCTGAAAATGCAACGCGCAAGGCGTCGTTTGTCCACACAGCGCTTCTCTGTCTATTCTATTTTTGATTAGGAGGACTCCTCGTTCGTTGTTCAGCTCAATGAACTCTTCGCTGTCTCGAGTAAATATGCGAGCTTTACCCGATTTAAGCCTTTTAACATCCAATCCAAAATCCTTTGCCATATTTCCAACCAGAGAACCTTTGGGCATTTCCTCCGGAATGGAGTAGCTGACCTGTCCGAGCGCCGAGCTGAGAGAGAGGACCGAGAAAAACAGCAATACGTGCCCTCTCATTGTTCTGTCTGACGTTATCCAAGTGTAAACCCTCGACACCCGTTGAGCATATATTCCTCGATTTCGATGTCAACACAGCATTTAAAGTAAATCCCAAAGATCGGTTGCCACGTCCTCTATCTCCGTTGAAATACCAGACAGGGCACTTTGGTTCTGTCTCTTTCTCTCTCTAAAATAAAGACATGATGGGAGGTACAAAGAGTCTGCGGTAAATCTGATACAAACAAGCCAACAGCGGCACAACGAGTCCATCAAGGGACACTGCAATTGCAATGTGCAAAATGAATGGACAAGTTAAAAATGGCAATTAACACTTCTCCCAGGAGTGGGATGGATTATTTCGTACTACAGGTAACTGATAAATGATATATTTGGGATGTTGATGTGTAAATGTTAGTTGTAATTGAGAATAAGTAAAACATTTAGCAGTCAACAGAACAATAAAATAAAAATGAAAAACTAAGCAGATTTAAAAATGAAATCTTGTCACTCTCCAGGGTGCTGAAAACATCCCCGTTATAGTACAATATTTCCCATAATTTGCAAATAAAATGTCCACAACTCTATACTTCGTTGTAGCTTACCTTTTACAGTGGAGCGTTAGTGCTGTCAATTAATTGTAAAAATCAGTGCGATTAAAATGTCTGCTAAATGAGTACATGCAAGATAAAAGTTATTAAAAAAGGTTACTGCTGCATAGGAACAGATTTCTAGGAAAGGCTAACCTCTAGAGGAGAGTCTGGTTCATCCAGGATGCTCTTTTCACTCTGAATCCTCTGCATCGTCCCTGTAGAACCGGGGTCCATTATCAGCACGTTCTGCCTACCAGCTCCGCCGAACTTACAGTCACTCTTTCTGGAGTCAGTCGTCCTGCACACCTCGTAATTGTACACGTGTTGGAGAGTCCCTGTCCCCAAAGTGTCTGAGTAACGTGGTGGATAATATGGAATCACAGGCAGATTGGAGTGATACAGGGTGCGAGACTGTCTCCATCTGTAGATCTTCACCGAGATAATGACCACCACACACGTGATGAAGAGGAAGGAAACCACAGCCAGAGCCAACACTAAGTAAAAAGTCA
>JAFBJU010001104.1:0-21260 GCA_016785305.1 Colistium nudipinnis
TCGAAACTCGCACAGCAGCATCGGCAGTCTCTTAAAATAGGGTAGGTGTTGTTCTTGTAGTTGTAACAGTTATTACACGTGCTCTAACAGTGGAACGTTCTGGATGAGGACCTGAGGACAACCAGAACTGTACAATACATAACCAGAATAAAGCTGTTAGACTTTTCCTTAATTCATTTTTTATTAGAAAATAAGACCAACAATGTTAAAACAACATAGATACTATTGTCATTTTTTACTCTTGGCTGCCACTTGTTCCTGGGCAGCTTTCTTGGCTTTCACCATCTCCACCAGCTCCTGTAAGGCAAACAGGGATGTGTGTCACAACCAAGGCAGTTACCGCTTGTTTCCCCTCGTCCTTTCAATCATGCAAAAGGTAGGACAGTATTAACTTTACACACAATGCAACTACAAAGTACCACACACTAATTAAGGTGCTTCTACACAAATTGGACAAAGAGCCCACAGAAACATCAGTCGTGTAAAGTAGGCCACTTTGTGCTGTTGTCTAATCCTGAGACTTCTGTAGGCTGCTTGTGCAATTTGTGTCGGAGCACCTTAAGTACTACGCACCAAGGCTAGGTGTATTGTGTGTAAACTGAAAAGAGGATATTGTCCTGCCCCTTTACATTAACGAGGGCAATTGTATCGGCCTTGGATCCTTCACAGATAAACATACAGCAGAGAAGGGAGCAGCACACCATCTTACCTTGTACCTCTTCATACAGTCCTTCTTGCTCCGTCCAGGGACGGCAGCAGCGATCTTCTCCCAGCGCTCAGGAGTGCTCACCGGGTACGTCTTCAGAGCCTGTTCCAGAAGCTTCTGTTCCTCCGTGGTCCACGGTGCAGCATCGCCAGAGCCTGAGGGGGACAAAGGGAATGCCAACACCGACTATACTGTGTATCTCCAGTCTGCTTACACAGTTCCATTCACAGGGCAGATATACTGAAATGCTTACCGTCAAATCTCTCCGAGGGCGCAGCGTTGTCTATGGTAGGGGGCACCGAGTTGTGTTCCTTCTTGAACTTTTCAAAGGCTTTTTTGTTGATGTCATCTTTCTGAAGTGGATCTGAGAACATACACAAGGAAACATGGACATGTTAGCCTATCAATGAGTTAACGTGTTGGTTTACAGTGTAAGAGAGGCTCTCAGATTTTTGTACCGATCTTTTAAAATGTACATTTTAACTATACAAACATTTATACTATGACGCTTTTTGTCATTTATTGACGGCATACTACTATGTTATTTTATAACATTTTTGGACAACATACTATAATTTTTTTTTTTAGTTTTTGCACAACATACTATACAATTTTTGTTTTTGTTTTTTTACATCTTTAGATGACATTCGACAGTTTTTCCTTTTTTTTTGCACAACATACATTTTGTTTTTTTTTACATTTTTGGACGACATCCTATACTATGCATTTATTTTAAAATTTGTGGACAACACATTATACTATGATGTTTTTTGACATTTTGGACAACATACTATACAGTGACTTTTATATTTTGCACGACACATTATACCTTGACATTTTTTCCCTGTATTTGCACTACATACTATATGATTTGTTTTACATATTTGGACGACATACAATACAATGACGCTTATTGTCATTTTTGGACTATATACTTTACTATTACTTTTTTCGATGACATACTATATTGTGAGTTTTTGTCCTGTTTTTGCACAACATACTATGTGTTTACTTTTTTAACGTTTTCTTTCACATTTCTGGACAACATACTATGAATATTATATATATATATATTTTTTTTCGGACGACATACTATGCGTTTACTTTTACATTTTAGGATGACACACTATACTGTGAGTTTTTTTGTTTTTTTTTCGGACGACATACTATACTATGACGCTTATTGTCATTTTTGGACTATATACTTTACTATTACTTTTTTCGATGACATACTATATCATGAGATTTTTTCTTGTTTTGGCACAACATGCTATGCATTTATTTTTTGAGGACATACTACACTGACAAAATAAATTTTTGAACAACATACAATACTCTGATGGTTTTTCCTATTTTTGCACGACGCCATACTAAGAGTTTTTTTTATTTTAGGACGACACTATCCCTTGACAATTTTTGCCTGTATTTGCACTACATAATATACGATTATTTTTTTTTACATTTTTGGACAAAATACTTTACTTTTTTCCTATGTTTGCACGACATATTATATATTTTCTTTATTACATTTTTGGACGACATGCTACACTATGACGCTTATTGTCAATTTTGGAGGGTATACTTGCATTTTTTTTTCTTTCTTTCAATGACATACTATAATGAGCTTTTTTTTTCCTGTTTTTGCACATACAACATACTATGCGTTTATATTTTTTGAGGACATACTATTCTGATGTTCTTTTACATTTTTGGACAACATACTATGATGATTTTTCTATTTTTGCACGACATACTATGAATTTTATTTTTACATTTTTTATACTAAGATTTTTTTTAACATTTTGGCTAGACACTATACTATGAGGTTTTTTTTTGGACAACATACTATACTACAAGTTTTTTTATTTTATTTTTGGACGACATACTATACTGACGTTTTTTCCTATTTTTGCACGACATACTATGAATATTATTTTACACTTTTTGGACGACAAACTATACAGTGATCTTTTTTTACGTTTTTGGATGACATACTATACTAGGACGTTTTTTCCTATTTTTGCACGACATACTATGAGTATTATTTTAATTGTTTTGGATGAAATACTATGCTATGTTGATTTTTCCTATTTTTGCACGACATACTATGAGTATTATTTTAATTGTTTTGGATGACGTACTATGCTATGTTGATTTTTCCTATTTTTGCACGACACACTATACTATGGCTTTTTTTATTCAATTTTTGGACAACATAGTATACCTTGACATATTTTGCCTGTATTCGCACTACATACTATACGATTTTATTTTTACATTTTGGACGACATACTATACTATGAAGTTTTTGAAGAAAGGTCTGTACTTACCAAGTCGTTGAAGATTTTTGGCTTTGTTGATGACGTCTTTGGCTGTCCTCTTCATGCCACTGGTGGAGTGTAAGTTCATATAATTGGCAATAACGTCCCATCTGGAAGAGAAAGAGCAAAAAAATTGTTATCAGTTTTCTATTATTCTCCTCTATTGAATATAACTCGCTGCTTTAACTGTGGCCATCTACCTGGCATTGGTGCCAGCAGGGAACAAGTTGACAGCTTTGATGAGCAGCTGGAGGTCGTCCTCATTCCAGGCTTTCCCTCCACCACCACCTCCACCGCTGGCCTGGTCAGCACTGCGAGCTGCCTGCCTCGCCTGGACCTCAGCTTCCCTTTCCCTCTGCAGCTGGGCGTTTACATCCTGTACCTGAGATAAGAAACACCACATTTTGTACTTGTGTGGACGACATACCTTCCCTAGAGGTTGTGATCTATCCTGTATCACCTCGGAAATAAACTAAATGCATAAACAAGCTAATGTTACACAATAACAACGTTAACTGCATTTATCCATTTCTCCGAAGAAATGCGCTCCCTTCCTGTTCATGTGAGCGCTGCAGCAGTCGTAGGCCCCGCCCCCCACCAACTGCTCAGCAGTTAATGTGCAATAAAATAATTGACGGCGTTAATGAGTTGATGCAATAATAAAGTGTTCACATGCCCAGCACAAAATATATATATATATATATATATTTTTTTTACCTGCTTCTCCACAGCTACTTTGCTGTCCTCTTTTGAGCCTGAGACCAAGATTTCATTAAGGGACTGCAAACTGGAAACACACAAACGGCACAAAATACAGTTAAACACTCCCGAATAATGAATGCATAAATTGATCTTCAGTTATTTTTTAATGCGACAAACTGTTTTTCAAGAATTGAAATCCATCTTAGTGATGCTGTTAACTGTACCTCGTTAGCTCCAGCCGGTCACAGAGCTTCTCCACCTCCTCCATCATTTTGACACCGTCGGCTTCATTTTCAGCAAAGTAATTCCAGTTCTGCGGGTGAGGAGGTATATGGAGACAAAAGAGAACGGAACCAATTAGTTTCAATTTCAGAAGTATCTGTCTTCTTGCTACTTTACGGAAACACCTCACCACTCGATAAAATAAATAAATCAAACCTTGCAAGTAGTTCTCAGTTTTTGTCTCTCCTTCTTGATGGCCTTTTTCTGGATCTCCTTCTCTTTCTTTGCCTGCTGGGCTGCCTGCTTGGCCTCCTCTTCCTCCTTCTCCTTTGCCAAACGGGCTGCATCTAGCTCTGCCTGCCGGGCCTGTCAAACACACATTTATCTTTTCCAGTAAGTACGAACCCGAATTCCAATGAAGTCGGGACGTGGTGTAAAAGGTAAATAAATACAGAATACAGTTATTATGCTTTTCGGCCTGTATTCAATTGAATTCACTACAAAAAGTTCTGACCGATAAACTTTTTTGTTGCAAATATGCACTCATTATGAATGTGATGCCTGCAAATAGTCCAACAGTTTGAGAACATTTCTCAACTTACAATTGTAAGTTATTTGGAGATTTCATCATCTACAGTCCATAACATCGTTAATCTAAGCAACAGACAATGACAAGCCACATTTTGCACGCGTTACAACAGCGTGGCTTTGTGGTAAAAGAGTGTAGGTGCCAGACTGGCCTGCCTGCAGTCCATACCGGCCTCCCATTGAAAAGTTGTGGCAGATTATGAAGCACAAAATGAGACAAAAGATATCCCAGACTGCTGAGCAACTGCTGTCGTACATCAGGCAAGAATGGGAAAGCATTCCACCAACAAAGCTTCCACATTTAGTGTCCTGCTAACTGAGTGTTGTTAAAAGGAAAGGGGATGTAAAACTGTGGTAAACGTGCCCCTGTCCCCGCTTTTTTGGAACGTGTTGCAGGAATCAAATTCATAATGAAAAAAAAAAAAAAAAAAACATTAAGCATCTTGTCTTGGTAGTGAATTTCCCCATTGTGGGACTAATAAAAGGTTCTTTCTTTCTTTAGTGTAGTCAATTGATGCCTGTGTCAGGCCGTCAAGAGGATGGCCCATGCAACAACAAACTCCCATTTACCATGAACATAGTAATAGTCATGACATTAACAGATGTTAAACAGACATTAAACTTAATACACTTAGCATGTTTAGATCCAAGTCAGGATGTAGTTTTGCACAGTGCATGTCAGTATCTCATATATCCCATACATAATTGAAAAATAAGGATGACGTCCACGCATCCCCAAAAGCTTTATACTACAGACAAAATGTAATTGGCATGCAATGTTATCAGGCTTATATTAAGAGTGATTAAAACAATTAAAAATGAAGACTTACGCGCTCCTTCTCCTCCTGCTCTCTTTTCTTAGCTTCAACTTTAGCCTTCTTCTCTGACTCCTTCCGGGCCTTTTCTTCATCTTTGAATTTCTTTATTCTAGGGTCGCAACTGTAGGCGGTATCTGAAATGAAGCAATAAAAGTGATCAAACGGAGTCATTTTCAGCAATTCATATTTTGGGCCTTACGCAGCTTTGTGATACTTCTAATTTCATAAAGCAGTTTCATTCAAATATGCGTCATGAAATCTCGCAATGTGCGTTAGGCTCTGGAGGACTTTACCAACAAGCGTTCGTATTCTGTTCATCTCCTCTTTCTTCCTCTGAGCTCTGGAAGCTCGATTTTGCTTCTCAATCCACCTCCTCTCATCTCGACTGCAGCATGTCAGTCAGGCATAAAGGTTAGAACACGAAGCATTCAATTTGGTTCAGTACTTTGAATGACGGTGGCATGCAGTGGCTCACCATTCCGCTTTTTCCTTTTCCTCTTCATCCAAGTATGAGAATTCTCTCCATGAGTCAAAGTTGTACCTTTTGCAACAGAATAAAATAAATTGTCAGTTTGAATTCATTATTTTGTACATCTCATAAGCATGGATTACTATATAGTTACTTAAAAAAAATCACTTACCAAAATGAGTAAAAATTATCCACTTCTTCAAAAGTTGACTCCCTGGTTCCAAGTTTGGGTACATGCTTTTTGGAAGACCATCTTGCGTTTCTCTCGAAAACAGGAGTGAACGCCTCAAAAAAGTTTTCTTTGCCTTCGCTCTTTGAAGCTACAGCATTGTCGAAGGTTGGATCCACACTGTCAAAGGCTCTTCTCTTCACAGGATCCGAAAGGGTTTCCATAGCTGCGGTTTAAATTGTGATGTGTGTTAGAGACCCCACATACAACACAAGTTATTAGCATCGATAGCAAAGAGAAGGGGAATTGTTTACCTTTAGTTATACAGGTAAAGTAGTCATTGTCTCCTTCCACGATCTGCTCTCCGGCAGCTTTCCTTTTGTCGGGATGATGCTTCAACACAATCGCTTTGTCTGTTGAGAAACAGAACGTAACCAACATCTGACAATGAGCGAGCGGAATTCATCCATAAGGGCAGCAGGGGGGAAGATACTCACGGGCAGCTTTGATCTGTTTTTGCGTGGCTTTGTATCTCAAGTGTGGGAGGCCGAGGACGGAATAGTGATCCTGATTCTGACAGGTGATAAGACAACAAGGTTGAAGACTCTCTGCATGCATTCATTAAATTAAAGTACTTTGAACTTTTTTTAGCGAGGGGAAATCTCCGATGTGGCCTTATACCTTCCAGTCTTTGGGGTCCAGCGTGCGGAGCATTGGGTACTCTTGGAGCTGGAAATCTTCATCCTCAGACTCTTCAGATGACACCTCCTCTTCCTCCAGCTCTTGGAAGGATGCAGACACATTCCTGTTCCTCCTTTTAACAAAGGCCTCTAGCCATCGACCAACAGGCTCCACCTGGACTTGCACAGATGCTGAGGAGAACAAAGGTAACCGTCATGCAGACTTTTTCAGGTTAGAAATATCCTTACCTCTAAACATCGAGATCGGGGTTGAACAAAGAATATTTAAACCAACAATATGTCAACTGGAACTAGCACAGTATATCCAGCGACCATGTCTATATGTGAAGTAATGTTTTATAAAATGTATTTTTAAGCAAACCCCTTTTTTGGAATCTCCTTGACTGTAGTTACATCCAGCCCATGTAGTATGTTGTCTGTCAGAGGTTACAGGTGTTCAGACATTATAGAATATCATATAAACTTATAAAAGTGTTCAGTTAATGCCAAGAGTAAATACAACACTGCAGCAAGTGCAGTGGAGCCATGGTTGTCTGCTTTATCCAAAATATTATGAAAATGAATGTCATTAACAGTGGGGAAAAGTAAACAATTTAAAATCAAAACAAGGATAGAGTGACTTCACTTAATGTTGAAAGCACGGATAATAATAATAGCAGAGCGCCCGCTGTGTGCTTTCTAGCTGCATGCTAACGCAACTTAGCAAGTGTCCGTGTGGAGCAAGGGTAGCGTTGCTAGCTCACTTCATCTGGCCTGCTCCACTCTTACCGGCAGTGGCGGCGAAAACCGCGGTTTCATCACCGTCCAGCGCCTGGAGCAGCATCTTCGAAGAAAGAACAAGCCGATGACTCGGATGTCGAAATCACCAAGCGAAAGCTTTGTAAAGTGCTGAAGTTAGGGGCACGCTCATTTACACTAAACCACATGGGCCTCCCTACACCAGTGCCAATCCTGGAGCAAGCTCCGCGTCCCCACCGCTAAACGGTCCGTGTTGGAATTGTGGTTCCTCTCTAGGATAGTTCCGCAACAGGTATCTCAGTCAGCCGCGCATCTTCCCTAGAAACTCTATATTATTCATAGGAAATATATTTAATTATGTTAGTGTATACTGACCAACCAAGTATTGTGTATATATATATATATATATATATATTGATGGTACATCCTCAATAATAATCCGACTTATATTTCCGTTGACTGGCGCGCCGGACCGGAAACCCAAAGCTGCTGTGTAATTGTACAGAGTAGCCGCCGAAGCAGCCCAGTCTTCCTGTGAGAAAGAGTCCATTTAGATTAAATATGCCTGATTATTTGGGAGATGACCAAAGGAAGACAAAAGAAGAGGAAAAGGACGACGCTCCTATCAGAGGTATATCTGAATGAACTGATAAAAATAGTAAAATGGTCTTTCTTGAAAAGGAACGTCGACGTTAGCTATGTGGCTAACGTTAGCCCAGCTCGTTAAACAACCCGTTATTATAATCAGGTTAAAGGCAATTGTTTTTCAGCGATAATAGTAGTTTAAGCTGTATGTGTTGTGGGTACAACTTGACGTAGATGCAAAACGTGTTAAGTGCTGCGTAGCAAACAGTTGCGGACAGTTTGATAACAACGCAAGCGGCCTGTGCCTGTCAAGACTGCACGATCATTGATTACGTTTTCATCTCAACCACAGCTTTGGATGAAGGAGACATCGCGCTGCTGAAAACCTATGTAAGTATGGCCTTTGGCACCAAACGGGGAAATCGGTCGCATTTGCATCATATTGCCTTACATTCTAAGTTGCATATTCTTTTCCCCAGGGTCAAAGCACGTATTCCAGACAGATCAAACAAGTTGAAGATGACATCCAGCAGCTGCTCAAAAAGATCAACGAGCTGACAGGTGGGTGATGGACCCACGAATACACCGCCAGTGTCCATGTTTGGCATTTACCCAGATTTCTAATTGTCTGGTGTTTCTTTGTTTGCTTTGTCAGGAATTAAGGAGTCAGACACTGGTCTGGCCCCTCCAGCGCTCTGGGACCTGGCAGCTGACAAACAGACTCTGCAGAGTGAACAGCCGCTGCAGGTGGCAAGGTAAAGCAAACTGGGTGGTAACTGTACACTAGTCTGGCTCAAAATGAATAATGTGACAAAATACTAGGTAATTTGGCATTCTTTCTTCATATGACTGTTTTTGTGGAGTATTTAATGTGAGGTGATACATGAGCGCTGACTTTAGAAAGCGCTGTATGGTACAGACCATTGAAATAACAAAGATGAGATTACAAAGGTCCAGACAATATTTAGACCTATATCAATGTTGCAGTCATTGCAAAACATGTCCTGGTTTGAATGAGTATTTCAGCTTTCCCGGAAGCCACTCAAAACTTTCACAATCAGACAGTACTAACTAATCCCGCTGTTTCTCCTCACAGATGCACAAAGATTATCAATGCAGACTCGGAGGACCCTAAATACATAATCAATGTCAAACAGTTTGCCAAGTTTGTGGTGGACCTGAGTGATCAGGTGGCTCCAACTGACATCGAGGAGGGCATGAGAGTTGGGTGAGGCATAACTATCACTTCGAAGTATTGTAAATATCATCATCATATTTATCTATGTAAACTGTCAGGTGAAATAGCCTGCTAAATGTTGTATCTATTTTGCTCTTGCAGCGTTGACCGAAACAAGTACCAGATCCATATTCCTCTTCCTCCCAAGATTGACCCCACTGTCACCATGATGCAGGTATGAATCCACTCGAGAACCCAAATAATTAAAAACGCAATTTGAGCTCAGTGTTATGGAAACACTACTGCAGTATTTCTTGCAAGAAGCCTTTTCAGTGCTGTTATTGACTTTTCGTCCGGATATTGTACCTCAGGTTGAGGAAAAGCCTGACGTGACTTACAGTGACGTTGGCGGATGTAAGGAGCAGATTGAGAAACTGAGAGAAGTGGTGGAGACCCCCCTGTTGCATGTGAGTGTTCACAAATCCTTTTCATCAATTATTGAAATCCAGTCTCCTATCTGAGTTTTTCTCCCAACTTTGTCCAGGGCTGAACAAAAAAAAAACAGCTATTTTCTGACAAGTGGAAGAGACCATGCTGACTGAACACTGACGCCGGTCTCTTTTCCTCATTTTAACAGCCCGAGAGGTTTGTCAATCTGGGTATCGAGCCTCCAAAAGGCGTTCTGCTCTTTGGGCCCCCTGGCACAGGGAAAACCCTGTGCGCCCGTGCTGTGGCCAACAGGACCGATGCCTGCTTCATCAGAGTCATCGGCTCCGAGCTGGTGCAGAAGTATGTGGGAGAGGTGAGTCTGCAGAGGCGGGAGGAGCAGCTATTCAAAGAGTACTCGTCATTTAGGATGTGGACAAATACAACGATGACGTTTCTGTTTACCTGTCTTTGTAGGGAGCCAGGATGGTGCGCGAGCTGTTTGAGATGGCCCGCACTAAGAAGGCCTGTCTTATCTTCTTTGATGAAATTGATGCCATTGGAGGTACAGCTTTCTCAGTTAATCCGCGTACTTCTTTGTGCGTGATCCTTAAAAAGAAACGGACAAAACAATACTTATGAGGACAATTCCGTAGGGGTGATTGATGATTCTTAAGTAATAGAAAATGTCAATTGGCTTTAGCGAGTTTTATGTCATTACATTTTTGTCCTTTAGCCATGAGAAAAAATAGATGATGGAATGCCTTGTCCTTTGTGCTTGAATCCAACAGGGGCTCGTTTCGACGATGGTGCCGGAGGAGACAATGAGGTCCAGAGGACCATGCTGGAGCTGATCAACCAACTGGATGGCTTCGACCCTCGTGGCAACATTAAAGTGCTGATGGCCACCAACAGGCCTGACACACTGGACCCGGCCCTCATGAGGCCCGGTCGTCTGGACAGGAAGATTGAGTTTAGCCTGCCTGACCTGGAGGTGAGTTACACAGGTTAACGCTCGTGCAGACATGACCTCGTAGATTTTCTTTAAGGAACCTCTTGACCTCACCCATTTTGCACTTTGTTTGAAGGGGCGCACACACATCTTCAAGATCCATGCCCGCTCCATGAGTGTCGAGAGAGACATTCGCTTTGAGCTGCTGGCTCGCCTCTGTCCCAACAGCACTGGTAAGCATGCCACAACAAGCGTTCACATCACTGCTGTCAAACTCATTGTAAATGATCATTACAGGAACATTCATACACAGTTACACTTACTTACACTTCTTCTAGGGCAACTAATCTGTCAATGGACTTCAATTGCTATGTTCTGATGCATAACCACAAGGGGGCACTGTGACATCATTATGTTACTGTTCAAGCAAAATGATGCATCTCTAAAAGTTACTTTGCATTCATTTTGGAACTGTGATTAATAATATTTACATTTTTAATACTCTGAACAGAGTATATAGAGTCTTACTGTTCCTCATAAATAGATAAAACTTGACTTCTTTCTCCACAAGGTGCCGAGATCCGCAGTGTGTGCACAGAGGCAGGCATGTTCGCCATCAGGGCCCGCAGGAAGATCGCCACAGAGAAAGACTTCCTGGAAGCTGTTAACAAGGTCATCAAGTCCTACGCCAAGTTCAGCGCCACCCCAAGATACATGACCTACAACTGAGAGAGTGTGTGTTTGTGTATGAGAGAGTATTACCACTTTGGCTTTTTACCATCAAAGAAGCAAAACAAAGTAAAAACTTTGTCCATTTGTTGTCACTTGTTTGCTTAAAAATAAACTTTATTCCAGATTTGAAGTCTCCAGTCATTACATTTTGTCAAATAACCACGTTGTAACTTTGAAGGCAACCTGTGATAGAGTAACAGCACAACAACAAAAGTGTTTTACTGAAATCTTTCTTAAACTGAAACGTCAATAGATTGGATTTGTAAAATTAGTAATGTAACAAACGCATTACTGTTAACAGACTAGTTGAAATACAATAATACTGAAATACAACTTCACATCAACATCACTCGCATGTCCAGCATCAGGACACAATTACTTCAAAACAATTATGTAATGCCAGCCAACTAGATTCAACAAAAAAGCTCACAGTGTCACATGGACACGAGCAGCAGCTTACTTAAAGTGGTAATCCTCCCAGCCGTGTAGTGAGACCTGAAACTGATCAACAATTGTGTTAAAATGCTAAACTATGCTAGGATGAAAAATAACAAGGTTGTAGGGATCTCAGCAGAAAAACGGTACCCCTGCAAATAGATACCAGCTCCAGAACAATGCCCTCTTATCCCACTACTTTCGGCACCTCTGTGAGCGAGTGTTCTGTGAGAAGGAAAACAAGTGCTCTGCGGAAACGCATTTACCAGCAGTCAGGTTGTGGCACTGGGAGGTCAGACCTTACGTGACATCAACTCATGTTCTTGGCCACAGTTGTCGGGATGCCAAAGGATGCCCTTTGGTGGGGTTAAGAATAGCGGCAGTGCAACATGGCATCGTGGACCGTAGGGAACAGCATGTCTGTGCTCATGACTCCGGTGAAGAACTGCAAGGTCTCCAGCTCAGCCAACAGGCCTCCTTGAAGAACAAAGCAGAGTTTGAAAAGAAAGGGAAAAGCAGTCAGACCAAACAGGAGCTGTATCCTTCACGTCATTGTAATGAGGTGAGGCATGAGGCTACTTCCTGAATTTCTCTGCAGGTCCTATCTATCTACGAACAAACTTCATAGCAGCCCGCAGGCAAAAACTTTCATATTCAGCTTTACTCCACCCCATAGAGACAGGTAGCGAGTCACTGTAAAAATACTCCTGTGACGACCATACAGGGCCTTGAACGAGCTACCGACACCATCAGATGCCTGTTCTTGCGACACAGAGGTAAAACTGACCACGTCTATTGAAACTATTCATTTACATAAATTGGAGGGAGTACCAAACACATTTGTGCAAAATAAAAACCCTTATAGTGTTTATCCGTTCAACGTACTTCAAACAACTGAGTTTACACGTTTTGTAGATGAAACAAGAGTGAAAGTTGCAAGTTAAAACCTAGTAACCAATATGCTGTATCTTCAAAAATTATATTTGAATGTGCATTTTCTCTCCTGTTACCAAATCTAAAAATATTAGACCCACAAACCCTGTGTTCTATACAGATCCATTGTTATGCCAGAAAGATTTTTTTAACCACTAATAAAAAAAAATAAAAACAATAATCATGACGGTTACTTACTGCTGCAGGCGGCTATCATCACCTGGACATCCACAGCTGCATATTCCTTAATGAGCTGCAGGAACAATTACACACTCATTGACCAAAAGTGAAATGATTTCCCGTAGTGAAGCAAAACAGCACAAAAACATATCTACACCTCCCTGCCCCTAACAAGTAAAAAAATGACCTGTTTGATGGCTTTGGCTCCCACAGAGTCGATGAAGGTGACGGGCGTCCAGTCCAGGATGATGGAGTGGACGGTGCTGGGCAGTGTAAGGTGAGCGGCTTCCACTGAATCAGACGAAGGCTCCTTCCTGTGCCCGCCGGACAGGTGGTTGAAGGACAACACCTCATGTGTCACCCCCTTCTCCCCGTTCTACAACCAATCAAAGGCACAGATTGATATGGTGCATTTCCAAGAGGCGTAGATTTTAAGTTGGTAAACAATGGCTGTTGCGTTTCTTGCTCCTCCCATACATCCACAGTCACTACCCTGCGGGTACACAAGGGCTGAGAGATGCAGTCCGCTACAACCTCCTGAGGCATTTTCATATCAACAAGTTATTCAGTTGCTCCGAGATCACCTACGAAACACTTATTTAGAACAAATGCGTCTGTCCTAATTACACTTTTGACAAAGCTTTCGATACAGACTCACCTCGGCACAACTCTTCAGTGGAGAGTGCCGGTTGCCGTTGCCGGTTCCCTTTTTTTTTTTTTCAGCTGCCCTGGAAGCTTGTATGTTTTCAGGGTTTACTCCAGTCTGTAAATACATCAACATCAGTGGGGGGACAAGAGGAAATAAAGGACATTGTGTGCTTACAGAATGTAACCTAGTCAGACAAAATACTGTGCTTGTGTCTGTCCTCATTAATGCAAGTTGCTCTCACTGGACTGACACCTAACTAAATCTATTGCATTTTATTGAAATAGTCAATCGATTATGTTATTTAGACCAACCCTCAATGACATGAATGATAGTTCACAGCATAAATAATTGCAGTGAAATAAACATATGCCTGAAACTGTTATATTATAAGCTTTATAAATGCAGGGTTTATAGCAGGTTTGTTGTATGTACACCTTAAAAAGCCAATCTAATAACATTTTTTTCTCACACCCACATAATTGCATGTACCTAGGAAACTATGACGGAAAAGTAATGACAGGCTGCATAGTGACAGCATTTGCCAATAGATGTAAATGGGACGCACACACACAAACACAGACACACACATTGTCTAGGACTACCTTCTCTTTGAGAGTATTCACATAAAGATCACTGTTGCCAAAGTAGATTGAAGAGTTGGAGTGGAAAATCTTAATCCCCTCGTATTCAGCTGCCTGGGAACAAAGAAATTTGAGTTCAGAGCAACAGACTTGGTGGGATTTCTTTTAATCTTGTGCTCCGACTGAAGTGCTGTTGAATGTTCTTCCCCCCCATGCGCAGACTCACCTCCTCGTACTCATCCACGTCGCAATACAAACCAGTACCAGGAACATGGCCCAAAATGGCACTTTTGGGGCTGAAAGACAACACAAAAGGTCATAGGCTTTTTTCTTTCCCGCTCAACGCTTGGGGTGCCTGTGTTTGCCGTACATGATAATTGACATTAAGTTAAAAAAAACAACACAAGCCGCTATGAGCAATACCTCTGTGTTCTGTAGATGACTGTTAGTATGGCGAACGCCATGGCCACGATGAGGCCGTAATCCAGGCCCAACAGCACAGACGCTACAAAGGCTACAAGCCAGATGGCCTGAGGGGAAGAAACAGTAATTTACAAAGTTGTGGGGATTACACTCACATCCTCTTCCTCCAAAAAGAGGATGTGAGAGTGGCCTGTGATCAAGGCTCATTGAATCTCCCTAACCAGACAACTCTCTTTGGATGTTTAGAGGGAAAGGGAAGAAATCTTTACATCACGTGACGTTTAACTCAATATGCTTTCCAGGACGAACAATTGAACTGAACGCTGATTCGATTAAAGCCGAATACCTCTTTTACGCCAAAGTTTCCTTCTGAAACTTAAAAAGTAGTTCACTTAAGAGCCGAGCATTTCTCTAAAATCAGAACACGGCTACGAACATTTTGAAACCAATTCAGCTGCACATCAGCTCATGTAACATCAGGCTTATGGAGGTTGCTTGTCGGGGAAATAGTTTGATTTAAAAACAAAAACTGACCAGTTCGATTTTACTGGTCCTCCACAGATGAGGAATGTCCCTGAACTGTTTGAACATCCCCAACAGGTTGACCATGATGATGGCAGCCAACGCAGTCTGAGAAAAAGAACAGGAGCAAAGTTGAACCAAAATGCAGTCACACAGTAGAAAAAATGATAAAGCCTTTACTAGCTTTGGAGAATCGAGTTGTGCATCAATCACAGGAAGCTCCATCAGCTCCACCCACCTGAGGGAGTGGCTGGAAGACGAATCCAATTGCCACCACCACGAGAAGCACAACAAAAGAGGCCAGCAGCCCTGCAATCTGATACCACACAAAACGATAACTGTGTCAACAGTTACTCTTTTCGAAATGACAGTTTTGCAATCCAGAATTATACCAGTCAGACCGGTGTGTGAGTGCGTCTGTGTGTGTGTGTGGGTGTGTGGGCGTTTGGCACCTGTGTTTTCCCTCCTGTGCTCTCCTGCACCAGACTTCTTGACATGGAGCAAGTGATGGCAAAGGTTTGGAAGAAGGAGCTGACGAAGTTACACAGACCAATGGCAATCAGCTCCTAATGACAAAAGCGGCGACGGATTCAGCAGATTGATAAAAATAACTTTGAACCTTGAGCTGACCCCAAAATAAAGTCATATAGTTCAGCAAGCCACAAATACCACAACTCCAGAGGTTACTTTCATTCATTGCGCAGGAACAGGTCAATCCGGTCCAGTGTTCCACATCACACTAAAGTGTGCTTTTTCTATTCTACATCAGATACTGTATCACGCAGCATACCATTACTGCCACCGAGGCCTTCTTATTGTTCCATTTGACATGGACCATAACAGCAAGTACCAAAACAAACCAAGAAAAAATATAAACAATGTCTATGGTTTCCAATGTAGCTCAGACCAGACATAACAACCATTGACACGCACTGTAATGAGCAACATGTTTTTATTTTAAATAATTACCGTGATATTTTCAATAAAACACTATTTTCCTTTTTTTACAGGATTTTCTTTCTGCAATTGTACTGAAAGAGGCAGACCGTAAACGTGTGATTTAAGTGCATGCAAGCATTCTGATCCATGATAGAATTCATTGTGTCAGGAGACGTGGCTTGTCAGCGGCCTCTCAGCTGTCGACACTCACCTGGTTGCCGTCCACGCTGTACCCATGCTTCAGGGCAAAGGTCTTGGCAAGTGAGATGCCCATTGAGAATCCCACGATCGCCACGGCGAAGGAGTCCGTGATCAGATTGGGTAACAGAGAGAACTCTGGGACAGCAGGAGGGAGAAGCCTGATAACACACGAGAAAACATTCGTGTCACATCCAGGCCTGTGTGCAAATGTTTTTCCACTGTGTTGTTGTTAAGGGTCCGTATGCAGCTTGATGTGGAGAGTTTTTAAATGGAATGGAAAAGTGCAAAAACAAGTTCTGTAATACATAGAATGCAGATCACCCAGTCAAAAAAATCCCGGTGGCAATGAGAAACTACCACCTACCCTGTCGGAATCTTTCCGACCACATCCACCGTGTAGCTTTCTGACAAGGACATTCCGTATGAGATGCCGGTGGACACTATGACGATGAAAATCTCTCCGGGAATGGGAATCAGCAGTTTCTTCTTGAAGCGCTCATTGACGTCTTTGATCACATACAGGAAGATGAGACACCCGAGTCCCAGGAGGAGAGTGGCAACATTGGTGCTGGTGATGTCCCCGAGGACCGCCTTGATGCTCTGGGGCATGAGAAATAGGACAGTGTGACCAACCCATTTTCATCTTGATGCATGTCTTGATTCATCATAACTTTATCATAGGTATTTTCCTTTATGTAGTATTCCTTTGTGTTTTTTGTATTTTTGCTTGTGTTTAAGTTGCCTTGTAGGCGCGTATTTTAGCTGTTCATCTTTGTTAATCCATGTTGGAGTACTTGCCACTTTCTACTGCATTCTGACACATAATTATAGTACCTATATATGTATAATGACACTTTTTTGCATTTATGGTTAGATGCCCTCTGCATTGCATGGGCTTTGTACATGTACTCCGCACAATGCCAATAAATCGAATCATTTAATCTAACATGGAACGTGACACACCTGGAATCAGAAACGCCTGTGCTCTTCAACTATGTATGTATGTCAAAATGTGTGCTGGGAGAAGGCCCATGCGAATGCAATTACACGTTAAATTTGGTTTTAGAAAGGGTGTATGATTTGCAACTCACATAAACAGCCGAAAAAGGCCCACTAAAACGCTGAGTCTTCACCCCCAGCAGGTACTTTAATTGGGAGACACACACATGCACAGATGCTGCAGTAGTGAAGCCTCGCACAAGAGGTTCTGTGAGGTAGATCGCCACAAAGCCAAACCTGAGAAGACCAAAGACAATCTGAAACGAAGGACAAAAACATTAATAAAATCAATAACATGTGCGGGGAATATGGACAAGCTACATGTCTTGGCTTGAAATGAACGTGTGGATACTTCAAAAGCTTCACAGTTGTTAAAACTCAATTAATAGACACTCTTTGCTGTTTAAAGGCAGCTCAACGGCAGCTTCTTTGCAGTTCTTTGGGTGTGTGGGTCGTTGGTCCACACTGACCTGGATGATTCCCACCAGGGTGGTGAGCACCACGGCCACCTGAACCCTCCTGGCATCACGAGCGTCCTCGTCAACAATGGCCGACATGTTGGATCCGTTTGCAGGCAGGAAGTAAAACATGGAGTCTGGGGCTTCCCTCACAGCAACACTACCAATCATTAGACTGATAACAGCAAAGGTTCCTGGACAACACAAAACATTTGTTATTCTGGGCTGCTGTTTGACTTTTTAAACAAATAACTGAGCTGACACCCTGTGTTTGGGACAGAGACTATATACATATACGGTATGTGTCTGCATATCTGCGAGCATGTATATCTTTGTCTGTATATCTCTGAAATATATATTATATATACACAGTATAAAAACCTGAACCACAACAACGGCCTTTTGGGCAGTGGGAACACATCCATTACATCAATTTTAAAATTGCACATGCCCTTCTTATATTAATCAGTCCTCTCTTTCTTTATTGGCCTTCAATGGAAAAAACTGAAAAAATAAAGGAGAGCAAACATTGTGTCTGGATCATGGACAGCTTTCACCATAGACATGTTTCAACTTATGCCCAGGGCTCATCAAAATGTGCAGTGAAACATTTGGAATATGCACTAAAAACTGTGTTTGCGTAGAGTCTACGTATCCCCTTTGAGTAAATAGGTCCAACACTGGAACAGCAACAACTCCCTTTATTGCATGCATAGCCTGTTTCAGATCAAATCTTTGTTAAAAAAAGGTTAAGGTGGTTTGGTTTATTACATCCGCTTATCATGAGGGAACCATTAAAAGGTTATGGACGGGTAGGATGTCAGGGAGTGGAGTAGCAGAGTCACAGCCTAACCCACTGCTGCTGGGAACAGGGGCATTGTTAATAACCTCCGACACAACGGAAGATGCCGTACTTCACCCCAGACACCTCAGATCACACATTAACTTCTGATATAGGGCTAGCCCTTCCAGCTCCACGGCCGTACCCAGTGTGTCGCCGTGTAGCTACATTTCACCGAAAACAAAAAAGCTGCAATCTTTGAGGCTGCAGGTGATCCTGGCAACTATTGCCGAGTTTCACTGCGTAAAAATGTGCTCTCCAGCCGCCATGGCAACTAACTCAAACGCAACTTCAACCTTATCCTCACAATAAAGAGACGTCATGCACTGTGTATACACGTAGCCATCGAGTGCATTTATGAGGTCTGCTTACAAGGCTCTCGCTTTAAAACGGCAACAAAAAAACGTCAACCAAATGTATAATACATATCATCAGCCGGTTTCGCTGACAACTTAAATATATATATTACGAAATGTAATAATATGTATTATATCACTTTTGCAGGGGAAAATACACAGGAACATGAAGTAACAAGAAAAAATGAGCTAGTGGCACCAGCCACAAGAGGAGATGTACGCCCCATGAAAACCTTTCTGTCAATTTCTTACCCACTGATATGTGCCTGGATGTACCAAAGAAGGTGTAGAGCAGAACAGGGTAGAATGACGAGTACAGACCATAGACAGGAGGCACAGCAGCCAGCATAGCATAGGCTAGACCTGTGGGCCAGAGTAGAGAGAGAGAGAGAGAGAGAGCAGTCAATAAACTTAGGAGTCCAGATATACAAATACATAGACAGTGTGAAGTAATTAACAGCCTTGCAGGAGTTGGCAGCCAAGTCTACACACTGTTTAAACATGTTGTTCCAGATGTCCACTGTACAGCCCAGTGGTGCTGCAGGGACTGCAGGACACTGACCTTGAGGGAGCTGCACAACTCCCGTGCTGAGACCCGAGACCACATCTGAAAACAAGTACTCCTTTACCGGATAGGACGGCAACCAAGACAGAATAGGCAAGAAGTTCAGAGCTGCTGCCCTGGCCCTCGCTGACGTGCACCTACAGAATGAAGCAGACGATTTGCATCAGTTATTCAGTCAAGGTTTCTATAGACGATCACAGAAAACAATGCTTTTTTTTTAAACCAGAGAGCATTTCAAGGAATCCCGTTACAATCTCATATGTCGCTTTAGTTATGGGTCTCTTGAAAAGATAGAGTTGACATATTACGTAAAACTTTGCGAAACTCCTCTACTTGTGATTGCCTGTATATACACAGTCACTGTGACACATGTTTATGGATAAACACAGATAAGACATAGGACATCGTCCGTTTTCACATCCTGCCAAACACAGACATTCAAGCCTTCCTGAGAAAGACAGCAAAACAAAATCAATGTCACTTTTATAGATGTAATGACTGTAAAGAGAAATTCACACCAGCCATTCACTGCTCACTCACTAGTTGGCACTCTGGTAGAGAGCATCAGCTCCAGGAAAGGCTAACATTAACAATTAGTGGATTTTCAATACTTAAATATGCATCAAACACGTAGCCATGTTTCTTGCACATATCTGCACACTGTTACGGTCACTGAGTCTGCGGTGGCGATACTAGGACACATCAAAAACGTTCATTCTTCTATCCAGCCTTACCGGAAGGTACGTGCCAGTCTCTGTCGGAAGGTGATGGAGTTTTCTTTGCGGCTGAGAAGCTGCGACTGGATGGCGGTTTCATTATAGACCGGGCGTTCTATTCTGTACACGAGCTGTGAGGCCACATCCACACTGGTTGCCGCGTGTTCTTGCTCCATACCAGAAGCAGCTGGGCGTAAAGTGCTGAATCAATGTGCTCGTCCCACCAGTGTTAGGTATCTCCCCCACTCTCTTCTTGGTTATTGTTCTGGACAGTATATCTTCACCCCCTCCAATTTTAATCTGTCTGCACATCTGCACTTGTCCTTAACACAGGTCAAAAGAAGACAAAATATATTATAATACGACAACAAACAGTTTACGCTTTAGCAGGGACATGGGGATTCATTATAGCTCAAGAGGGAGATACAGATTTTAGATATATTCAGATATTCACGTGTACATTTCAAACAATCAACCTTTCACTCAAATCAGTAATTTGAAGTTGTCATTTATAATGAAAACAAATATTGCTAGACCGGGACACAAACGAGCAAAATAGAGTTTTGTTTTGGTCTGAGACCTGTGTGGTGATCTATCCCCAGAGTCACTAAGTTAGCTGCAACTGTTAGAGCTTTTATTAAAAAAGATATATCTAAAGAATGAGTCACATTTTTATAAATCAGGGTCTAACCACATTGTCCATACACACAAGTCCATGGTCTATTAAACCTCTACCTCTCCCCAGCTCAGCATTTAAGCTAATACAAAGATGCTAGCGGCGGGTGCTCTTACCTCCGTCCTCCAGCTCCAGAGGAGACTGCAGCCTGACTGAAAGACACCCGGGAATGATGAAGCCTCTTCCCTAGGTTGAAGTTTAGCTACAATTACCGGAGGAACATAACCGCGAGGTTTTATGGCTCATCATAGACAGCCACCGGTGACAGGATGAATCACTCTGTAGCGAGAAAAAAAACCTTCTCACTTCCCAGTTCGCAAACATGGCGGTCGATCCCAACGCATGCGCTTTTTACTTGTGAATTGTAGTCCTCTAATTTGTGCGGATTTTTTAAAGGAAGAACTGTCCATGGCAAATTTCTAGTGCCTTTCTGTCACACCGTTATTTTATATAGCAATTGTATTGTATTGTAAATATATA
>JAFBJU010001104.1:23947-213805 GCA_016785305.1 Colistium nudipinnis
TTATTATTATTATTATTATTATTATTATTATTATTATTATTATTATTATTATTGTTATTATTATTATTATTATTATTATTATTATTATTATTATTATTATTATTATTATAAATGCAATACACAATGACCTTTCAGCTATGTATGTAAGCTGTGCAATCATGTTCTCCTCTCCCTGACAAGGACACCAACCTCCGCCACGTGCAGATTTAGAAAAGCTACTGTGTCTGAATAGGTTTGTGGGCAGTGATTGGATAATTGCTAACTGGGGTGGGGGGGGGATTCAACTGGTAGCATATCAGTTCCCCGGAGGAAAGTATTCCGAGGCATGACCTAAATAAATGTTATTACAGACAATTGAGAAAAACAATGAGGATAACATCCTGGATTGTGTGTGAGCAAATATCTTTAGTTTGTTTACCTATTTACATTCTGTTCTCAAAACTCAACATCCACACCCGTATGTTCTTTCACACACTGTTCTTTCCATCAAGCGTTTTTTTTATGAACGGAAATTAATAAAACCTGAGTGGAAAGTAGTTGACCTTGTGGTAATTGGCAGTAGATTATTCTTCTGGCATTTTATCTGATACCAATCAGCGCTTATTGCTCCGCATGGTGTGACAGAACAATGACAGTCATACAGTCCTATCACAAAAGTTAATCGTGATCATATATACAAGGTGGGGATTTTACCCAGGCCCTACTGTTGACTATTTGTAAACATTTACCGTTCACATATAAACACAAACTAAAAAGGTTTGGAAGGTGATCATTCAATCTGATATACTGGTGCTTTCGTTTTCACAAGGACACATACACACACAGTACACAAACGCACACTTTTCCCATGAACCTGGCCTGTACTGTGCTCAGACCTCGACAATCAGCTGGGGTCAGACCTCCACTTTTTTTTTTTTTTTGACTCCACTTAATTCTGACTGGAGACTGCAATAAGGTCATTCACACACTTTCCTGTGATGTTTGGATTCCAGCTGAATGTCCTGAAACCAGTGAACATCAGCCCCTTCCAACACACACACACACGCACGCACACACACACATGCGCACACACACGCACACACACAGTCAGGAACGACTATCAGAGCGCCAGGGTGTCTCCTATCACACCGCTGCTGAACAAATACATTTACACCACGTTTTAGGAGCACAACTCTGGCATTAAGCAGGATTTAGGCAAACAATGTCAGTTCCTGTGGCACACCAACGATTGTTACCGTTACTGCTAAAGTGTATCGTATAGAGCTCTGTAGCCGGCGTTGCGTTTCCCCTCCTGAAAAGTAACTTGATTTCCACTTCATAACAATGACCTGTCCTGTCCTGTCCTGTCCAGTCCTGTCTGCTCTGTCCACATCCTCCCTATCCTGCCCGTAGGTACAAAATCTCTCAAATGTTCTCCGGGGGCGGAAGAACCTTCACTCAAAGTTGCAGTATACCGATATCAATGGAACAATGGTCAAGGATAATTCGGGCGTCCAGGAGTTGTGCGAAACAGGGAGTCCATCATAATTACTGTTAATAATTACAGTTGTGATAAGAAAACAGCCGAGGCATTTATAGATAAATACTGTCTGCGGTCCCAGTTGATCCCCAGGAACCGGAGGAGTTGAGAGCGAGAGTGGACACTTTGGATTTGGCACAGATTAGAGCACCGTCAGGTATGTGGGATAAGTCGCCGTGCAGTGGAATATGAGGGGGACTGGGAAAAAATGGAAAGCTTTTAAGCGTGAAATATTTTACATTTGGGAGGATCTATTTTGAGTAGTCAAAAACTCTGGGGACACTGATGTACTTTCAGCTGTAGGTGAAGGAAATATTTACTTCCTACTGATTCATATCTCAAGAAAAGAAGGGGGATCTAAAATTCAGGGAGCCGGAACGTTTCAGTGTAAAAAATCCAACACAATCTTCACACGGGGTAAATTTTTCTCCAGAGCCTCAATGAAGCCTGGCAATTCTGGCCCCTGCGACAGTGCAGGTCCCGAACCTGGCGCATGTTTTCTGCCTGTGTTCGGGGGGGTCTGGACCTTTGTTGTTTTGCCTGTTCATGTGCTTTGATAAGTGATGTTCAAAAGGCAAGACAGGGTCCTCATCCAACACCTGATGTGATTAATGAATCCCAGAGTCACACAGAGAGGAAGCAGCAGCCCTCCCGGCAGCAGAATCAAAATGATGCGACCGGGGGCCAAGCAGTACGTGGTGGCCAGGCCGCTCTACTCGGAGGAGTCTTTTGCCGACGAGCACGAGAAGGTCCACAGGCAGCGCAAGACCATGTGGAACCACGTCAAGCAGTATTTCACGTAAGGAAAAGGAAATGCTTTTGTGTTTTTTTTTTTTTTTTACTTTGTAGTTTTCTGTCTTCCATGAATGTTAAGACGATACATTTACAGGAGGGAGAGGGATTACTTTAAAACCTTTAAAGGTAAGTAGTAGTAGATAAGGTCGTACAACATGGCCAAGTGAAGTCTATACTCTATATACCTGAAAACTTGCAATGTTTACGGTTTCAATATACAGCATAATGGCAGACTTGTAAAGTAAAGCTGCAGTTCAAACGTTTGCACGGCATGACATCTAAGAACCCACACATTACTGATAATTTCAATATTTTTACTTATATCAACCTCAGACTTTCATTTGGCATACAAATACAAATATTTCCTTGGTTCTTCTTCAATTGGAGTTTTTTTTATCTGATGCCACTGTTTGATGTAGGACAACTTTCTAATATACCCTCTGGTGTTCAATAACTTTTGAGAAATTGTTAGTAGAAAGCATGCATTAAGTATTAAGTATTTTTCGCATTCCTCGTGTTAACAGATAATACACTGCACACAGATATTATTATGTTGCAATTGTGGGAAAAAAAGGGGTCTTATCTTATCTTGTTCTTCCAGTGATTTATCACAGGTTAACATTTCCGGTGAGGCCTTGGTAGTTTCTATTTTCTTACTGAACAAATAATCTACTCTCAACTTTATGTGTGATTCACTCCCAACATTAAAAGTAAGTTGTGCAATAAAACGTTTTTTTTACAATAGAAATATTATGAGGAATTTACACTTGAAATAGCAAATATTAATGTAGAACAGTGGTTAAATGGAGAGTTAAACAGAGCTTAATTTTTAGTGTATCATTTCACCCCAAACCTAGTCCATCCATGAGTGGGAAAAACAATGATGATTCACACTTCCAAAATCTTACCTTTGTTCTTTTTGAAATTCGGCAAATGATGAAGCTTGAGGTTTATTATCTGATCAATTAATCATTTCATTTGGTATATTTATTTGTCTCCGTGAATCATTTCAGGTGTGATGCCAAGCGAGCCAAGAACGCGGTCCTCTCTCTTGTGCCGGTAATTGGCTGGCTGAAAATATACCGGATCAAGGAGTGGCTGCTGAGTGACATAGTGTCAGGGCTCAGCACTGGACTGGTCGCTGTCCTGCAAGGTATGTATGTTAAAGGAATGTAACTTGACTACTTTAAGATACTTTTGGTTTACCTCAATTCCAAATATGCAACTAAAGACAAGAGATGTGTGCCAAAAGTCCTTTCGGGGACATATCTTCAAATGACCACACAAAAAATGAATCATGACACAAGATCTCTCAAAGTGGGGGGGTGGTAAGAGATTGGATGATGGAATAATGCAGGATAGATTTGCTTTCCTTGCTTACTGAATTCTGTGTGTTCCAGCAAACGTGATTGACTTCTTACCTGTAGAGTGCTTCTTCAAGTCAACGCATTTATTTCCGCAGCTGCGACTACATCGAATATTCCATTTGGCGACCTTACTATTTTTACTCCCCAAGCCCGGTTACTGGCAAATTTGCAAACATCAAAAGAGCACAAATTCAAACAAGGAAATAGATCCTGAATATTCCCCCTCCCCCCAAGGTCAGAAACGGATTTCTTTCTCAACAAATTCCCACCCACCAGGGCAGAGGCCCTCTTTTAGAGTTGACAGAGGTTCTGATGTCCTGTGCTCACTGCATAAAACCACCCTCAAAATGAGCAGCAATACATCTCTATTTTATCAGTCACACTTGCGCAACTTGCGTCCAATCTGATCAAATGAGATAACCCCACGGTCAGCGTACAGTTTCCATGGTGTCCATCCTGGGAGCGTCTTCATACAATATAAATATTTTGTGACACAGATGATTTTCAGATGCCTGCAGAACTCTGTGCATGTTCGATTTTTTTTTCAAATTAGAACTATTAAGAATGGCAATGATCCTTTATAATATATATATATGTACACATTATTAAGCTGCAGGGTGGTCTGTTGTTTGGGATTACTGTATTTGTTAGCTGTGTGATGAGGTTTGTTCTGGCCAGTATGAACTGCTTCAAAGTAAAGTAACAAAAAAGGTAACAGGCATATCTTTTATATAGCTGTACTATACTGTGTGTGCATGTCGTTGTGTTGCAGGTCTAGCTTACTGTCTGTTGGCCTCTCTGCCTCCCTGGTATGGACTCTTCTCGGCCTTCTTCCCCGTGATCATCTACTTCTTCCTGGGCACATCCAGGCACATCTCAGTGGGTAAGGCGGGCATGCGCGTGCGCTGAGGTGTGCGTGAATCGCTCCCAACACCTAACCACGGGACTGCAACCTGCCGCGCTCCCCGTTTGTCTCGACAGGTCCGTTCCCTGTGCTGTGTCTGATGATTGGCTCAGTGGTCACCAGGCTGGTGCCGGACGAGGGTCCGCCCGCCAACATCACAGGGTTCGAAGGCCTGACGAGGGACGAGCAGAGGGTGCTGGTGGCGTCCTCCGTGACCTTCCTGGTCGGCATCATGCAGGTCAAACAGCTCGCCGCCACCTCTCCCCAACAGGAGCGTCCCTTTTAACCTCGTCGATCGTAAAAACTAGTGTCTCGAAATGAAAAAGAATTAATGAGATCCTCAACAGGAGGACGAAGATCCAGACCCTGGTAACAGGAGGCCTTTGCCCTGATTAAGTAGCCTAAGTGAAACACATAAATTGAAACACAAAATGTGTATTTAATTTAATGGTTTGAAAAATAAAAAATATGTTTCCGTTCTGCATGGACCGATACATACCGGGGGGGAAACAGTTTAGAGCTGTTGGCCTCTGACGTCGAACTGTATCTCCGTCTCTTCCAGCTGGCGATGGGCTTGCTGCAGGTGGGCTTTGTTGCCATGTACTTGTCGGACACTCTGGTCTCCGGCTTCACCACGGCAGCCGCCGTCCACATCCTGGTGTCCCAGCTCAAGTTTGTGCTCGGCCTGCAAGTCCCAGGCATCAGTGGGCCACTCTCCATCGTATACGTGGGTAGAGAGAGCGAATTTCAGCCGCCAGACTGTTTTCACGTCATCCAGGAGTGAGTGTCGTTAATCTCCGTCGTTTCAGACCCTGGAGATCATCTTCAACAAGATCACCGACACCAATGTGTGTGACGTGGTGATCTCTTTGGTCATCGTGGTGGTGGTGTTCATTGTAAAGGAGCTAAATGACAGATACAAATCCAAGCTGCCGGTGCCCATCCCCATAGAGGTTATCATGGTGAGTGACGTTGTGCAACACTTCCATAGCGGGATGGGCCTGTTTGTGTCTGTTTTTATATACAGTCATAATGATAACGATAATTTGGGCTGTGACTTTTTACAACTGTACCGACAGCTCAAAATCTGTGATAAAGGATTGAAGAATATAAATATTATATTGATACATGTATTTGTGAGTCAGGCCCCAGTGTTTACATGGTTATATTGTTTCTTGTGCAGACGGTTATTGCATGCGGAGTTTCATATGCCTTCGACTTCAAGACGAGATACGGCGTTGACGTTGTTGGCCCTATCCCAAAAGGGTATGGTATATTTCACATAATAAGACCACAAATGTGATCATCCCAGCACCAGAAGTGAGAATTAAACCTAAGCAAATATGTAATTTTAAAGTTAGAAATTACTCTGAGATGATGAAAAAGGTTTTTCCTTTTATTCGGGTTTCATTTCTTTTCCTATTTTTATATTTTTTCCTTGCCGGGATAATGAAAAGGCAAATCCAAAATCAGTGACAAAATTTCAGATTTTTCCCTCCAATCTCTGAGGTCAAATGAAAAGATAGCGGCCTAACAGTATTGACTTGTTCGATTTCAGGTATGAGCCTCCAATGGCTCCAAACCTGGACGTCTTCCAGGATACGGCGGTCGAAGCTTTTCCTATGGCTATAGTGGGCTTTGCTGTGGCATTCTCCGTAGCGAAAGTCTACTCGGTGAAACACGATTACACCATCGATGGAAACCAGGTTTGCATCAATCACCAGAGAGAAAAAAATGTACAACACTATGGCACGCGTCAAAGGTGATACTGACGGGAGTCTATGTTTTCTACTCCAACCATGGCGGTAGGAGCTGATGGCCTTCGGTGTCAGCAACATCTTTGGAGCTTCCTTTAAGTCCTTCGCTGCGAGTACCGCTCTGTCCAGGAGCGCGGTGCAGGAAAGCACAGGGGGCAAGACACAGGTCAACCAACATGTCCGAACTGCAATTATCCCGTTTAGTTTGAGGTCCCGATTTAATTTAAGTGTGTTTTTTTGTTTTTTTTAAAGCAGGACAATTGCTCGTAATAAGATATCATAAAACAGGATTCTATGTGAAGAGATTATTGAGTATTGTGAAGTGAAGGGGGGCATTGGCATCTAAAACTAAAAACTACATGAAACCAGGAGCTGTATCAAAACACACCGTATGTGGCCCTGGTGTAGTGCTCCGAGTTCAGCATACTCTGCCCATTCCGTTCTTTTCAGATAGCTGGTTTACTGTCGGCCTTCATAGTGATGATCGTCACCCTGGCCATTGGATTCCTGCTCGAGCCGCTCCCCAAGGTAGACCACATACTCATGATCAATGTCGAAATGAACCAGAGCCTGCCGAGAACTGACCTTTTGACCCGTTTGTTTCAACAGTCGGTGCTGGGCGCTGTCGTCATTGTCAACCTGAAGGGCATGCTGATGCAGTTCACAGAGATCCTGTACCTGTGGAGGAAGGACAAACCAGACTGTGTAAGTTTGTACGCAATCAAAGAGCATTTACACAGAAAGTTGTCTGCTCTACATTATATATATATATGTTTCTCACTTTCATCCATTTCCAGGTGGTGTGGTTAGGTACCTGTATAGCAGCAATCCTACTGGGGCTCGATCTTGGATTGGCCGCAGGCCTCGGAGTGGAGCTGCTCAGTGTTGTGCTCCGGGCTCAGTTGTTAGTATTTGGCAATTTTTGGGTGATTTTCTCACACGTCTCTGCGGCTCTCCGCGGCGTGTTATTTTGTGAAAGGGAAGGTTTTTAGCTTACCCTTGTCAAATTGGAAGTGTCGTCATTGAAGCTGTTTGTGTCGTTCAGCCCTCGCTGCTCCGTGCTGGCCAACATCAAGGGAACGGACATCTACAAAGACAGAAAGGACTACATTGACGTAAGTGGTTTTGGGTTTAGTTGCGTATCTTTCAATGATTTATGTTGAAGGAATAATTTGACATTTATGGGAAGCCACTAATTGGGTGTTTCTTTTCCATTGTTGAATTGGCTTAACTTGACATAAACACTAACACAGGGGTGAGACATGTTGCCTGGTAACGTGGTAACACAATTACCTATACAAATCTATGAGGCTCACTGATTAATACATTATTTGATTCATTTGTACGGTCCAACACATCACCTGCTGTTTACATGACCCAAACAAATCAGTCAAACATATAGTGAGATAGTGAGGGCATGTTTCCACATAATGGACAAATCAGAATAGCTATCATTTCTTTAAAGCGTTTGTGGTGAAACTTGCTTGAAAGTTGAATTTCACCTGTTCACCCCAAAGAATCAATGAATTACATCACGTAGTTATATATTTGTATCTCTGATGGAAACCATAACAATGAAGTCATCAATCATCCCTGTGTTTGTCTAATTTTATGTTAGCATATTAGTTAACAATAATTTGTTGTACGTTTAACCCCAACTATGACAAAAAAATCCAGATATACGAGCCGGAAGGAGTGAGGATCTTCCGGATACCTTCACCAATCTTCTTTGCCAACATTGAGTTCTTAAGAAGCAAGCTGGTGGAGGCTGTAAGTCTTACAGGGCCGCAGTTTCTTTTATCATTATTCCAGTCACAGAACTTTAAAAAATATAAATAAAAGAATGCTATAAAGAATGCTGTTAAAGTGCATTTTTTATGAGGTGGTGATATGTCGTAAAATACATTGTATCTTTTATCTGATTTTGTTTATTGAATGTCTGATTCATCTCTTCTCAGGTTGGATTTAACCCGCTACGAGTGCTGAGAAAGAGAAATAAGGCTCTCAGGGTGATTCGGAAGCTTCTAAAAGAAGGCGACTTGCAGTGGACGTCGGTAAGTGATACCTTTTAACCTTGTTCACTGATTACAGGACAAACTCTCACTCTAACAACACTTTCAAGATTTTTTTTTTCTTTTTTTTTACAGTCATTGTAAGTGCTTCCTGTTCACATCTGTTAACTCTATTCAGGTCAGCAGTGTTCATTTGTTACTTTACAAACACATCTAAATATAACTACAACTAGTATATTCTAAAATGTATAAATAAAGGATTATTCATTATAACATTTTTGTTTAAAATAAACTGTTAGTGGGACAGGTCCTAGAAAAATGGGCGTAATGGCATTTTTTCTGCAAATAGTACAAAGTTCACCTCACAAGCAACTTATTGTATGTACATGATATGACCAGGCCTGTGTCGTGAAGAGTGTTTGTTGTGTTAGATTTACAACCTGTCCTTTAAGATTTATAGCCGGCACGCTTTTAGTGTGTTTTTTGGAGTGAGTGTGAAAGGCGAAGCGCAGTCCTACCAGAGTTCATGTCAACAATTTACACTTTGAATCAACGAGAGTGTTACAGACTTTGCAGGCTCAGTTTCTTAATTTGAGAAAGGTCTCCCAACAACTTGAGTCTCGGTCTCTATAATGTTTACACTAAAATTTTGCAATTATGTTTTACCTCTTCTACCCATGCCCTTCATCTGATCCGTAAGTAATGCTACTAATTTTCGGCTGGTTTGGTAGGTGTGTGTATATATATATATATATATACACATATATAAAATAATACAATACCTCCCATCACAGAAAGGCTTCTTGAATACCTCCTGTGGACCGATCAAGGAATCAGAGGACCGGAGCAACATGGAGGAGCTGGACCTTCCGACTGACTTCAAGGACCTTCCTGCCCGGGTCGACTGGAACAACGAGCTTCCAGCCAACATAATTGTTCCAAGAGTGGACCTCCACAGCCTCATCCTGGACTTCGCTGCCGTTTCCTTCCTGGATATCTCTGCTCTGAAGGGGCTCAAAACGGTGAGTTTCTAGGTCGCGGCATCAAGGAGTCATCGAATCGAATTTATTCATGCTTTTCCTTAATTGTTTTACTGTGCTTTTTTTTGACCCCCGCAGTTGTTGAAAGAGCTGATCCGGGTCGAAGTGGACGTCTACATTGTGGCTTGTGACTGTAAGTAAGAATGGATTTTATCTCATTCAATTCATGAATATCTGCCCCATTGTTCCCAATCATTTTGTGCAACTAAATATTCAGCGTAGACACTCACAGACCAAATCTGAGTTTTAAATGTGCCTTTTTATCCTATTTTGTATTTTATACCTGGTGTCAAATAAAATGTTAAGCCGGCAGCATTCACTGTTACATACATACCTTTTCTCCTCTCCCACAGCTTACATCCTGGAGAAACTGCACGACTGCTCCTTCTTTGATGATGAAGTTCAGCCATCCATGTTCTTCCTGACACTGCACGACGCCATGCTTCACATCCTTGAGAAACACCCGGAATCGGCAGGGAAGAAGTCGCACTATGAAAAGGTGAAGACAACAAAGCTTTCAACTTTCATCATCGTGATTCATATTATAAAATGCAAAATATGAATGTTTCATGTTCATATGTTCATATCATGCTTCCCTGCAGATAACAACAACAGTTACAGTTCACTATGCAGGCGACAGTTTGAGGAGCAGAGACACAAAGGTACGTATCCATATTCATGCGTGAACAATACTATTTGTCTGAAGTCTGAATGCTTTATGGTAAAACATTGATTTATTTTGAAGTTATGATGATTTATTTATCTTCTTCCCCGACAGGCTTTTGATCCAGAAACCAGGTTTTAACATCTGGAGGAAGAACCTGGAGTGGAAGAAAACACTAAGAAAACCGAAGAAACAAAGAATGACTGTTTTATAGATTATTTTGTACAGTACAATGATGTGATGATAATTGAAATACTACGTTTCACTGTATTAATCTTACAATCTAAGTTCACCTGGTATATGCCTGGTATATATTCCCAGTAATGTAAGGTATATTAATGCTGTTATATTAAAACCTTGTTTTTGTTTTGTTTTTTACACTGTACATAGTGAATTTGTAGACGCATAATATATTAACATGCTCTATAGTTTTCTTGGAATAAATGATCTTTTTTTGACAAATGGCTCTTAATGTAACTCATGACAAAAGACATGTCAAAAGACATATTTACATTTCTTTTTTATGAGTTACTGGAAAATGAAAAGCTCCGATTCCCAAATTTCTGTAATAATATACAAATTGTAATAATAATAGTATAATAATAATAGTACTTAGTATTCCGTACCAAGGTAGCAGAACCGCAGCGCCTCTAACAGGATAACCACAGGATTTTCACATGTGGAAAAACCCACGTGACCACATTCACATGTGCAATTTACCATTGAATTATGTTCAATGTCCCATGCTTCTCCTCGCCACGTGACACCTTAGCTTGTGAGGTGAGTAGAGTTCTCCACCAACCAGAGAACTCGCTCCTCCATAAATCACAACCCCCCCCCCAAGAAAATATCATTCTGACAGATCAAAACAAGGAATCACAGATATGCCGGCGTTAATGATTACACAGAGTCAAAGACAAAAGTGACACCGTGAAGACATTGATCTCAGATCACAGATTAGATAGACACAGAGTCGCTGCACAACTGCACAGTGAACAACGGGCAAAGGTCCTTTTTGGGATCTCTCTCGCCGGAACCTGCTAGATCATATTGGGATTGGAGTGTTTTCGGAGAGATGCGAGGATGGCAACTTTGAGGAAGAATTATGTGGTGGCCAGACATGTGTACTCTGAGGACAGCTTTGCCGAAGGCCATGAGAAAATCTACAGGGTCCGCAAAACCATTTATGACAACGTCAAAGACTATCTGACGTAGGCGAGCCGCTACACACAGAGGTGAGGACTTTGTCGGTCTTTGAAGTCATGTAATCACTCTCAGTGTTTGTGTGCAGTTGTGATTCAAAACGTGCCAAGAATGCTGTATTCTCGCTCCTGCCCATCATTGGCTGGATGAGGAGCTACCGGGTCAAAGAGTGGCTGCTGGGTGATGTGGTGTCGGGGATCAGCACCGGGCTGGTGGCTATCATGCAAGGTGAGGAGCCAAAAAAAAAACTTATTTTGGCCACCGACCGAAATAATTGTAATTATGTGAGTTGGCGAGGGGTTGCAGAAGCGTAACATTCATTTTCTCGGCTGTTCTTCAAGAATTTAAAATTGGTTTCCGAAAACTTCGTTTTTTTCACTTTTACAATTGGTTTTCTTTCAAATGAAACACATTTTTCGATATACGTTATACTTGGATTCTGTGTTTGTCGTTTTGCCATGGCCTCAGGACTTGCTTTCTCTCTGCTGGCATCGCTTCCTCCAAGCTACGGACTTTACACAGCTTTCTTCCCCATGCTCACGTACTTCTTCCTGGGCACTTCGAGACACATATCTGTAGGTATGTCGTTCAGTGCCACGTGGCTTTGGGTTGAACTACAACCGAGCGCGTTCACATTCCTGCGACAATTTGTTTTTGTCTGATCTTATCCCTTTTGATAAGTAAAGATAAGATTAGATGTGATATGGCTGAATAGTGTCTGCCCACCCATACACCCCCTTCTACGGCGCAGGCTCCTTTCCGGTCCTGAGCCTAATGGTGGGTGCCGTGGTGAACCGCCTGGTCCCGGGGAATGGAACGAATGGAACATATATCGGAGACTTTGAGGGCCTGAACCTGGACCAGCAGAGAGTCCTGGTGGCCTCCTCCGTCACCTTCCTCATGGGGATTTTCCAGGTACACTCACCTCTCCTTTCTGGAGATCAGTAATTCTGTACGTCCTTGGCCGGCCGTTCAAACCAAGCCTCTCTCTCTCTCTCTCTCTGTTTCTGTCTCATGCAGCTGGCCATGGGTGTTCTACAGGTGGGCTTCATTGTTGTGTACCTGTCAGACACTCTGGTGTCCGGCTTCACCACGGCAGCGGCTGTCCACATCCTGGTGTCCCAACTGAAGTTTGTGTTGGGGTTGGAAGTTCCGGGCATCAGCGGTCCACTCTCTATAATATACGTAAGTGCAAGAAGTGGCAGATGGGACACAAGTTAATATCAGTGCAATTTTATACTTAAAAATAGTGGAGGTCGACCATCAATAGCTGTGACTTTGTGACATTCACAGTGAAACACGGTAATTGTTAATGTTCAATGATGTCCAAAATTTCAACTCTAGTAGTTGTAATTAGAGGGTGTAAAATACAATAACGAAAGAGACACCGTTGGATTTCTGTAGCATCTTCATGTGGTTTTACGATGAAATGTTGCCACTCTGAAGTCTGATGTAAATCACACACACGCACCGCTCATTCTCGGGCTGAATTAATTGTCATCACTTCTTCTAAACAGACCCTGGAGAAGATCTTTGTACAGATCACATCGACCAACATCTGTGACCTGGTCATGTCCATAGTGATCATGGTGATTGTTTTCATTGTGAAAGAGCTGAACGACAGATACAAAGCCAAACTGCCAGTGCCTGTTCCAATAGAGGCTATTACGGTGAGGGAGCACTGGGGGCCCATTCTTAAATACAACAATTTAACAAAAAAAAAAAAAAAAAGGGGAGCCCTTCACGCGGCCACTGGTTTCCGTTCATGCCAGTACACTCTTTGATTAACATAAATGCACAAACAATGAATTGTTCATTGTAAAACCAGAAATGTGCCTTCATTAAGCCATTGGCACAGATTAATTTCTGTAATGCAAAAATAGCGTTCTCAAAAACTGAAAACAGGACAGACAGCCAGGGTTGATCTACCTAAGAGGTGAGCCATTCTATTTAAAGTTTCTCTAATTTAAAGTTGATGATATATATTTCTCCACTAGAATTATTTTGTTAGTTCATTGCCATTCTGCCAGGTCGGGAGGGTCACTTTGTCACCAGCTGTCGTTTCTACTTAAACAGACGGTCATAGCTTGCGGGGTGTCTTACGGCTTCAACTTCGAGAAGAGATTTGACGTCGATGTGGTTGGCGAAATGGTTGGCGGGTAAGTTTGGAGTTCTGCCCGCCTCTGTTCGACCAGGTCACTCAAGTGCCGAACTGAACACAATCCTCCCTCAGGTATGAGTCTCCAATTGCACCCAGTATAGAAGTCTTCCAGGAGAGCGCCGTGGAGGCCTTTCCCATAGCCATAGTGGGTTTTGCCGTTGCCTTCTCTGTGGCCAAAGTCTACTCCATCAGGCATGATTACACCATTGACGGCAACCAGGTGAGTCACCACGTCGATGTTAGGCTTGGTTAGAGTGAAACGTGTTAATTGGTCACTGATGCTTGGCGAGTGCAAAAAGTAAAACTCATCATTTTGGCTATGAAGCTATAACGTTCCACTGAGTCACGTCTGTAGGAAGCAGGTCGGCCGAAATTTCAAAACAAAGGTAACCTCTCGTTGCCAGATCAGAAAACGTAAAAATGTTTCATTCCAGGAGCTCATTGCTTTTGGGGTGAGCAACATGTTCGGTGCGAGTTTCAAATCGTTTGCAGCGAGCACGGCGCTCTCCAGGACAGCCGTGCAAGAAAGCTCGGGAGGGAAAACACAGGTCAGAAAGAATAACGGAAAAAAAAAAAAATACAATAACAACTGCCGTTTCCTGGATTCTAAACATTTATAAGGTCACCATCTTCAAATAAATCATTTTTTATCATCAAGATTTATTGGAATTGTCACTTTACAATCTGGTTGATAGTTCATTCATTTTTCTTTTCCTTGTGATCTCATCACTGAAACATTAACAAATGCAGGTTGCGGGGTTGATCTCGGCCATGATGGCCATGATTGTAACTGTGGCACTTGGCTTCCTGTTGGAGCCGCTACCCAGGGTAAGACTCACTTTCTCCTTAGATTGTTTATCGATAGGTAAAGGTGAAATGTATTTTAGTATTTTACTCTGGGACAGCCTTAGCCTCAGTTTACTTTGTCCCGAACCTGACTTTTTATTTTCTTTGAATACTTTTTCACCTCTGCTGCTGCAACACCGCAAATGTCCCTACTGTGGGACAATACAGGATTATCTTATCTTATCTTATCTTATCTTATCCTTATAAAAGCCTTTAAAATTTGATTTAACTGCAGTCTGTTCTGGGAGCTTTGGTGATCATCAACCTGAAGGGCATGCTGATGCAGTTCAGAGAAATCCTATACCTTTGGAGGAGGGACAAACTAGAATGTGTAGGTGTTTAAAAACTATCTCCAAAATCTTATGAATATGCATATATATATATTATGAATGCATGAATTTACTAAACATATCTGCAAATCACTTATTTGGTTATTTACTCACAATATTCTGCGTTTGACCACAGGTGTTTTTTCTTCCACAGGGGGTTTGGGTGGGAACATGCCTGGGTGCCATCCTGCTGGGCCTGGATCTTGGTCTGGCGGTGGGCTTGGGGGTGGAGTTGCTCAGTGTTGTCTTCCGGACACAGTTGTAATGAGACATTTCATGGCATCACATATTACTGTAATGAGAGTAAGAAGAAAAATGATTTACTGCAGTGGATGAAATGATATCAGTGTTATCAGGTAATAATAGCATAACTTCCTTGGCTGAGGTAATGACAAAACATGCACACGTGTGCTGTCTTGCTCAAGGACACTCCGATAATAGGCTTCTATGAATGCCCTCCAATCCCAGTATGTCTTTATAACAAAGTGTGCATCTCACACTCACTGAACTGCATTGACTGTTATTAACGTTCTAGCCTCTCTCTGTGTTTCTCGAGTCCCCGCTGTTCTGTTCTGGTTAACATCCCTGGGACTGACCTCTACAGGGATCGCAAAGACTACCTGCATGTAAATATGTTTAGTCTACTGTTCATACTGTCGTAGGGCCAAGAAATATGAATCACGAATTTCGTCTCGATGCTTCTCTTCCAAGGTGTTTGAACCAAAGGGGGTGAAAATCTTCAGGATACCTTCGCCCATCTTCTTTGCCAATGTGGAGTTCTTCCGGGAAAAGCTCGTGGAGGCTGTATGCATCTCTCCGTGTGTTTTGATTAGTATTTCTCAAGGAACGCACACTATGCTTCGCACTGTACTGTACTGTACTGGTTGTTTCAGGTTGGATTTAACCCCTTGAGAGTTTTGAGGAAGAGGAACAAGGCACTCAGGAAAATCAAGAAACTGTTGCAGGAAAGGGACAACCCCATAACAGAGGTGAGACCTAAAGAAAGCTAAAACTCAAGTGGACTGAAGAGCATGAAAATACTGCTGCTAAGATGTGTTCCATCAAAAATGTGCTATGCCTAAGTTTTCACTGTATATTGTTGTGTAACAGAGAGGTTTGGAGGATTTATTAAGCAAAACAACGGATGAGTCTTACATGAACTTGGAGGAGTTGGATCTGCCCACTGACCTCAAGGGCCTTCCTTTCCGGATGGACTGGAATGGCGAGCTTCCCGCCGGCATCGACGTTCCCAGAGTGGACCTGCACAGCCTGATCCTGGACTTCTCTGCAGTCTCCTTTCTGGATATCTCTGCTATGAAAGGACTTAAAATGGTAAAGAAAATGAAATTGAGGTGGTGGTAGTTTTAAGTATTTTATATACAGTGCAGTTGTACCGTTGTGCTGTATTATTGCAAAAGAGGGCATATCAGTACATACTTTTACTTATCTGTTAGCTGAAGAAGAGTGACACAATAAAATGATACGTGAGTTACAGTGGTTTTATTGGTACTGCAATACCTTTTCAATCCAAACCTTCTGTTTACTGCTTCCTATGTCTGCAGGCCCTTAAGGAGTTCATCCGCATTCATGTGGATGTCTACATTGTGTCATGCGATGGTGAGTTTCACGTAACATTTCTTCAAAGCACAACGTAGATTGTGTCAGTGACCACACAAGGTGAATATTACCTGCAAATTCCCACGATGCACTTGTGGGGGCCACCATGGGTGTGCGTCGGTGGAAGAGGTCATCACCAGGGGCTGTAGTGTGCGCCACTGAACTCCGATCCCCTGTGTTGACAGCATACATCCTGGAGAAACTGCACGGCTGCACGTTCTTCGACGATGAGATCCTGACCTCCGTGTTCTTCCCGACCCTCCATGACGCTGTGCTGCACGTGCTGGACAAACACAGGGACAAGAGCAAAGGCACAGAGGTAAGAGGGACGTCCTCGCGCGCCGCGCGGCAACAGTGTCTCAGAAACTTTGTAGCAGTAAGAAAGTGAGAAACGAAACCCAGGCATCTTCGTGGAGCAGGCCTCTGAGAAAAAGCTGTTGTAATGCTAAGCTGATTTCACTCATAGTTTAACACGTTTTTCTTTTTTCCCCTCTAATAGTTATCCAATACCAAACTGTAGAAGAGAAACTACCTCCCAGAACATCCACACACAAGGAGCAAAGTTGACATACAGACTTCAATAAAGTGTTTTCATTATACCGCTTTCATTTCGTCTAATTCAAGCCACCAAAATACAAAGTTCTTCAGGAAAGAAGCAAAGAAGGAAAACCTATTTGTGCTACATAAAAGCATGTTCTTTCTTGAATGTAAATATGAATCCTATTCTGTTCATCCTTAACTAATAATCTGAGCGTATTAAGAAGTGGTAATTGCAGACTACCACTACATATAGCCACAGGTCCAGCATAATGTTTAAAGAATACACGCATTCTGCTACGGTAATACTAGTATTACTTAAAACGAAAGCAAATAATCGGGCTAACATCATGAACATTTTTTTTCTCAAGATATTGAATGTAACGTCACGTTACGTCAATAGATCAAAGATGAGATGTAGATCTGCTGTTAAAAATTTATTGAGACATATTTTACATCTTTTGTTGCACAGTACATATGCATGAATTCCGCTGACATATATACAGAAATATAAGCTTTTAAAAAGGGGACATTCTCGCTCTACACGGGGCCGTATGTTCAGTGGGTGGTTCAGTACAGTTAACTAAAATGTGCACCACATACACATTTGGTTCTGGGCAGTATAATCAAAACAAAAACCTCTACATCTTGGAACCCTGAGGTTTTACTATCACATTATTCAGACAAGTGGCATGAAACAGAATGACAGACTGTGGCCCATTCATTCACCTGGCAGTTTACTGATAGTAAGGCCGGTAGCGGCCCTGATCTGGGTGATGTGGTCCAGGCATCTGGCCCTGGGGAGGAGGACCCTGCATCCGTGGGGGTGGAGGCCCTCTTGGAGCAGGCCACATCCCAGGACTGAGCCCTCCTGGTTGATTGAATGGGGGACTGAGGGTGCCCTGGTCTTCAGGGAACTTCTGCATGGAATTGGGGTTATAATGATGAGGTGGAGGGGCATTGACAGGAGGGCCACTGTGTTGTGGTGGGGGTCCTGGTGGGTGGTTCATATAAGGGGGTATCTGGCCCATAATGTGCCCTGGTGGTGGCGTGATCTGAGGTGGAGCTGTGGACATAGGGGGAGGGGGGCCCTGGTTGTACACCATGTGTGGAGTCCCAGAGGCTTGGGAAGGATGCTGCATTGGGTGGTTGATAGGTGGAGGTGGGGGAGGTGGGGGGCCAAAGTGCTGCTGAGGCGGTCCCATCATGTGGTGAGAGTGGGGCACGACAGGTGGCTGGCCAGGGTAGTCCACAGGGTGGTGGTGAGGCGGCTGTCCGGGACCTGGCCCACCAGGGTGGGGGTCACGAGATGAAGAGGAGTCATCTTGAATGGGCACAGTGATGAGATTGCTGTGTTTACGGGTTGTTACCGTGGCAATGCGGAATGTCTCCGGGCCCAGATTAGAGGTGGGGGGTGGGGCATCATGAGCATTGGGGGGTGGCGGCTGACTGTAAGGGTCGTGACTGCCATGCTGGTGTGGGTTGGGCATGTGAACATGGTTCTTGGGTAAGTGTGGCGGAGGCACACGGAAACGCTCAGGGACCTCAGATGAGGGAGTCAGGTGTAAAGGGTCCTGGCGCCCCGAGGAAGACTTTGCTGCCCTCAGGTGGCGATGGTTAACATGGGCCTGTAGGTCACGCTGGGACAGGTAGGTGCGCTTGCATCCTGGCACGACACTGCACATGTAGAGCATCCCACGCTGGCACTGCTCAATGCGCTGCACTGGATCTGTGCAGCTGTAGAGGGTGAGGCTAAACACAGACAGGCACAATATATTACTAATGTGTCCGTAGATGCAGCAGTAGAATACATATCTGAAGACCTATTATCCTAAATGTTACAGACATCCCTTTAAACTAAATATTTCAACAACAAGCAAAAGATTAATTAAAAATAATAATCAATCCTGGAAAAGAATGTTTTGGGTATTTTTTCTATTTTTGTACAACATTGTAACGACACAAAAGATTTAAATTGATCAAATGTCTCACCCTGGGCACATCTTGTCGCCTTTCTTCTCATGAAGCAAAGCACATTCGTGACAAAAAACATGTTTGCAGGGGATCTGACGAGTCAAAGGGGAAAGAATTAGACATCAGCAGTTCTCCGAAAAAAAAATATCTCTGATTAAGTCAAATTTACAAAGTACATACCATCCGCCCATACAACTGGATAGGGAGGCCACATTTATCACAGAAGTGAATTGGTACGTCATCCCTTTCTCCAATCAAATGTAACTGTTTAATGACAAAGTAATTAAAAAATACTTCATTATAAATTACCACTTATGGTGTGCCATGCAACTGTGACAGACTGTCTTTTTTGTTTGATTAATCAGTGGGGTGTACCTTATAGTCCCAAAAAAGTGCCTGGGGAAATCTCCTCTGATTTGCAAAGACATCGCCAGATTTTGCACCACAATCAAACCTGTCCTCCTGCTTGAAGCCAAAGTTATCTGTGAAACACAATACACACATATCAATGATGGAAAGCAAAACAAATTACAACTTAAAACTGATTTTAAAAAGGGTGGTTTACTAGTCAAGATAAAGTGTTCCTTAAGTTGCACCAAAGTATAATGCTAAACCGGATCCCTCACGTAGTTAAACAAAAAGACTTGTATCTTATATCTTATCTCTTTCGAATTGACACTGTGAAGTGAATAAGTAATATATATATATATATATATATATATATATATATACTAAAATTTCCTTTTGTATTAAGTTTAACAACAATGTAATCTTTTTTTTAAGATAAAATAGGTTATACAAGTTATGCATTTTTTCAACGCATCAAACAGTTGTTCATTGTTAAAACCTGCTTTCTCCTCAAAGTAAAACGACCAATCAGTGTATTAATAATTAGTTTTAAATACAATAGTTATGACAAAAGTGCATCATCACCACAGCAAAAAATGCTATATATTATACTTTTCTTCAAAATTATTTTCTGAATATATTACATAATTTTAACAAGGACAGGGAATGATTGTGAAAGAGAGACAACACAGTAGAGACAGTAAACTTCAAAGTGACTTACAGGAGAAACAAAACAATGCACTACCTCAGCTACTGCCTAAAATCAGCCAGATGGCACAACTGAGGGGTTCCTTGTTTTTGATACCTATATAGCTGTTATAATATTTGCCATATCGCAACATCTTCTAAATCACTTATTTACCATGCCTGAATCTATTATTAAAGCAGGCAAGAAACAAGTTCACATAAAACATTTAAAAATAAGTAAAATATGAGTAGGCACAGTCTCACTCCAGCTAGGAGTGCTGTTTTGATGCCTACCGTTGTCTCCAGCCTCACTTTTAGTTGGCCTGCTGGTTGGTCTCTGAATACGTGGGGGAGGTTTGCTCCTTATGGGCTGTTTGGATATAAGTTTGATGGGGATTCGTCTTCGGACATCTGGGCCACCCAAATTCCCAGAGCCATCGCTTCCTTGAAGATCATTGTCTGTGGAGGACAAAATGTAATACTGATGAATTCCACATGTATTTGGTAGTCTTGTTGTGAAGTCAGTCTTAAACCTATTAATAAAATAAAAACACAACAATTATACAATTGACTCAATAGGACACCAATATGATTCATGTTCAGTGAATAATATGAACATGGTTGAAAGGACCAGTGGAGGAGTTATTGTATTGCATCTTGTATGGTTATTTGCACTTGCAAACTAAAATTTGACTTTTGAGGAGGCCGTGTGAGATATATATATACATTTTTTTACAAGACGTTATATTTTTGAATCAGGTCGTGTAACAATGGCCACCTTTTCCAAGAGGGCTAAATCGAAATTACTGATTAAACTAAATCTTAGTTGTCCATATGTCAATTAGTGAGCAGAGAACACTCACCTCATTCAAACTATTCCAATGGATGTTTAAGTTAAACGTATGTAATCGACGTTAGTCAAACATATACTGTAATCCAAGGTGATAATGAAGGTCGCAAGTCTAATAAGCCGCTAGCATTTTCTGCAAATATGTTGCTTTTAGTTATGACAGCCCAGGCAAAAGCTTCGCTAGCTGAGTTAGCATAGTGCTAACATTGCATACATAGCATTCGCGCCCTACCGACTAATTCGCAGCTGGTGTTCACCGTTAATCAACATATAGACATTTCATTGTGCACCGTTCAACATCGTTGCTGCACGAACTCCGTTGTAACACCTCAAGCGGCTCTATGGGTTCATTTAAGAGCCAACGTTAACTGTTGGTAAGCAGAAGTGGTTTAGCTTTACTCGCTAGCAGGTTTTAAGCTAACCCGCACCATGCTAGCTTCAACGCTTCTTTGAAAAACAACGGGATGCTGTAGAAAAACGGTACGCGGCGAGAAAGCTGACTTGGTGTTTAGTAAGATACTATAACATCAACTAACGCTGGGTAAAAGCATATTTAACATGAAAGAAGTTAGCTAATTTCGGCCTTACTCGACATTTTCCTTACCGCTTTGGTCCATGATCCAACGAGTGAGCGCAAAGCATTGTGGGACAGCAGGGGGCGACGAGGGAAGGAGGCGACAGTGGAAGGGAAGGGAAGGAAAGTTGGGAAGGATTGAGATAAAGAAACGAACGAACGCTTAAAATAAATATAACTTTCAATTTTATTTCAGTAGTTTAATCCGTGAATTCGTTGTTTAAAAACAATCTTGAATCTGTTTATTTATGCATGCTTTATTATTATTATTATTATTATTATTATTATTATTATTATTATTATTATTATTATTATTATTATTATGCACGTGCCTATTTACTAGGTACATCTAGCTGAACAGACACTTTAATACAAGATCCCTGTAACAAATGCAACCTCCATGATATTCAGCTTTGGTTGAAGGAGGTAAGATTAATTCCAGGACAATTGTATTAACCAGCATCAGATTTAGTTTGATGTACTGTACTGTACTGGTTATCCTCTTTATCTATCTCTGAATGCAACACACTGTGCTTGACTGCTTGTCCTTTTATCATGTGTGGAACCCGAATACGAATAAAGCAAAAAATACTTTAATAGCTACACAAATGTGTTGTTACAAGTCGATGCAACACACTGTGATGGACAGTAAGCAAACTCAACAAATGTTATGGTCCACTATTCTCATCAACTTAGTCGGGTGTTTACTGCCCACATAGCACACTTTGTAATAACTTTTAAGATCAGCCGTAAAATTGTGCCTGTTTAAATACCACGTTTGACGGGTATACCTATATGCCACAGCGCTTCGTTATGCAGGCCCCTATAGACTGATTATGATGAATAATATTAGTTTGATGAATAGAAATTGTCTTCTCGTTTAAATTAGGACATCAGTGCCACCGCGGTTGAATCCTTCAATACAATGACTGAAGTCGGTGCACGTTCGCGTGTAGCTCTACTGCGCGTTCCCGCAACCATGTCGCCATTTTGATTCGAAAAATATGACTGAGTTTTTCCTGCCTTGCATGCTAAAGTTAGCGTTGCGTTTGAATAACTTTGTGCGTGACCACGATTCGTACACTCTTTGTCTGGAATGACAGGTATTGCGTCAAGTGTTTAGTGGCCCTTGTCGTCGGGGAACTCTTTGATTTGGTGGACTTCAAACCAACATTTGGCTAACGTTAGCTAAGTTGAGCAAGCTAACAGTAACCAGTGTTGTCGCAGGCTGACCCCTTCTCCAAAACAAATCAGTCTTCGCTCACAGGCTAATGTTAGCTAACACAGATAGCTCGGAGTTCGCTAGATAGCCTGTGACTCAATAGCTAGTTGCTTGACGTCAAACTCCAACAACTATCTGTACAGACGGGAAGATTGGCAACGGATTTTCAATCAATGGTAAGTTTTGGACGAAAGGGACGGCACGAGTTTGGGCGAGTAGCAAAGATTTACTATGCTGCCGTATCGGCAAAGTTGAAACTTAGTTTAAGTTCGCTATCTCACCTCTGCACACGTTAACTGGTTGTGGCTAATTAGCTCACGTGCTAATCAGCGCAAAGGAGGAACTAACGTAAAGGTAACTTAAACAGATGGCTAGCTTTAGAAGTCGGTGCCGATAATTCGCCGGATAATGCTGGCTCATAATCTTATGTTGACAAAACGGCTGATTTTGTCACAAGAAAATGGCTTTGTTGTTAAGAGTATTTAACGGTAGTTGACGAAACACAGTTGCTGACTTGCATTTATAGGTGAGTCCTGTCGAAAAAACGTACTTTATTTTCTGTACCGTCACGTTTATTTAATAACAGCGTATATGCTTAAGATTGTCGCTATCATGTAGTGGCCTGCTATCGTGCCATATAAAAAAATATTGTTCTGTGCAGCTATTAGGACTCGGCTGAGGCCATCAACAACGAAGCCCTTCTGCTGCCGAGTTACTTAAATCAAGTTCTCGCCCTCCGAGTTCATTTGTGGGTAAGTTACCCATGGTTAAATAAAAGGGGTCTCGTTCTCGTACGGCAGCTGTGAAGAATGTAATTACGATGTGGATCACAGTCACCGTAACGTCAATCGATGCAAAAAAGACTTCATCTTTGACGGTACCTTCTCTGGAGTCGAAGTAAACAGAAACCCGAGCTCCAGCCACAAGTCAGTTGATGTGCACTTCAAGCCAAGGCTACGGCAGCTCACTTTACATTTCTTTCGCGACTGTGCGTCTGTCATTGTTGGATTGTCTTGACAAGGGGTCTCGAAACAAGGCCAAGCATTTACTATCGTTTTCGTTTGACCTGTCCTTTTGATCTGAACTCATTACTCGTTAAGATCCATAAGGTCATTATTGTGCAAGTTTCACCGACAAGCTGAACAAATTGAGGACAAAACCCATTTTTGTTTCTTAGCTTAAAACAAATATATGATCAGTAGGTTGTTTGATCACGCTGTGGGAAAGCTGTACAGCTGTGAAGGAATATTTCAAACTAGAAGTGAAAACTTTGCACTGTAATATATTTCAATATTTTGGCCCCGTGGTCTGTCTATGAAGCATTCGATGCTGGCTCGTTCATCATATTTTACAACTCCAATGTACTATGTAAGTGCTAGGAAGCAGCAACAGGCTGACTAAAACTGTAGCATTTGTTTGTCCTCTGAAGTGCACTTTTGCAGTTTGGTTGATCATTTGCTAGTTCATGCCGCCAAGTATCAAGAAGAACATGATAAACATTCAGTTGCCACCAGTGGGATCTTTATTTACATTTCGTACGTAAAGGACAGGTTGTTTAAAGTCTAGGTGGAAATTCCGCCGTCTTGATTATGGCGCTTTTTAATTTGCTTAATTACAGACTGCTGTTGACTCCCAGAATCTATGCGTATGCCCTTTATGTTTGCCATTGTTCCTCTTTTCATTGTCTGTTAAATGTGCCACTAAACTGTTTTTGTTTGGATCCCCTCTGGTGGATTCTATTTTGGATGTAAAGTCAAGCAGTTGCTTCCCTGCTCAGTGTCCACAGGGAGCATTCAACGGGTTATTACTGCACTTGTGTACTCTGCAAATGTATGCCAGATGGACGCTGCTGCTGTTGCATGTGCGAGGAACGGTCCTCCTCAGGAAAAAAGGAAAAGAAAAAGGAGGAAGCACTTTTAATTTCCTCTTTGAGCTTGACTTCCACGATCAACAGTTGGTAGCATGTTGCTCAGCGAGGCTTGTTAGGTTTGACAAAGCCAGCTGATGTAATCTTTTTTTTTGTCACTGCTGGTGCGTCAGTTTGTCTTAATTAGATGCCACAGTAACCGCACGAGAAAAACTAAACTAAACGTACTTGCGCAGCCACAAAAGCATCAAGTACTTGCTTTACATTATTTGAGACGCAACTTCCCTTTACCATGACATGTTGGTTGCTATTTAGAAGCCTTTGTGGTTTCATAGCCTTTGAGCTATGTAAAAGATGTAAAGCAATTCTTCCAGCTGTTAACCAGGTGTATGGGTAGTTTTTTTTTGTGGGTGTCAGTTGGTTAACCGATATTATTTTCCATTGTTTTGTCCAGGCCTTAATATTTACTTACCGAGATATATGTATTTTTATCAGTCAATATTATGCAAACCACAATAAACATAAAAAAACAAGTGTGTGTGTGCACACATATATATATATATATATATATATAGATAGATAGATAGATAAATGTGTTCATATTTTTGTACATTTATTGACAGCATGATTCATACATTTGAGGTAAGGATTGTGGCTGTATGTTTGGGGTATTTGTCCTGCTGCAGATAAATTCAGGGACAGACATATCTGCTACGATAATGATTAAAATCTAAACAGCTAAAGTTGTACAGAACCCTGCGTAATAGTGAGTGAGTATATTATGATGTTAACCCAACTTCATATTTGGCGTGGAACAGAAATTGAGTCATCCTGTATAAGCTTACGCAGAGTATTTATCCCGTTTTAAATTCACGTCTTAGTATTTGAACACTGTATACTTTCTTCTAGAATCACGAAGCACAGGTGATTAATGTGCCGTTCTTTGTGTTGTGCAGGTTATGGTGAGCCTCTCGGCGTTTCATCTCCTAAAGAGGCCTGCATTTTAAGAGAAGACCCATGCTGATAAATGCCAGGCCTCGCCACACTCTCTGTCGTCTGCACAAACACAAATGCCTGCCTGCCCGTGGGGGAGGTCTGATTAAAGATATCCACATTTCATCCACTGGTATGTGAGAGCATTTTCTATGTTTTTGTAATGTATAGGCTTTGACAACGTTTACCCAGACAGCCTTGATCCATCCGTTTAATCCGTCATGGCAAATAAAATAATCATTTGATCAAAATGAGTATTAGTTGCCTCGAGATATACTTAATTCTCCATATATTTTTGCAGTTGATTTTGAGTCAGAAAGACATAAATTGTAAAACCATAAGGCCTCCATTGGCATGTATTTCTGTAAAGATTGGAAGAATGTTTTAGATACAGTATATGTTTTAGGATTTGGTATACGGCATTCAGCAAAAAAGTCTGTGACCAAGTGGGGCTTGAAAAAGTGACTCGGAGGGGTGTTAGAATCCCTGGATACAGGCATTTGGGGCTTAACCCTTGACTAAATCCACACATTTTATACATTTTTCAAAGGACATCTGACCAATAATAAAGATCCAAATATACTAAGCATGTGCATCCCTTCCTTGAATTTTTAAGTAGGTCTGCAACACTTGATGTTTCATTACATTGTGCCTCACTGCTGTAAATTGCTGCATTATTATATATAGGGATGGATGTTACAAATTAGTAGTACTAAGTACTCCCGTATGAATTTGCACAATGATATTGATTTTTACTGTGCCAAGCTCTTTGGCAGTGCCCTCACATGTCTATAGTGGCAATGATGTGACTACACCAGTCGAAGCCAGAAATGCTCTGAACATTGTCTAGCCTGCTGGGGAAAAAAAACAAGATTTACCACAGGCCTTGTCGCCATACGTTTGTGTGAGCAAATTGTTAGGTGTATGTGTGAACACGTTCTGCTTTGTTAGGAAACGAAGCAGGCGTAATGCCAGCTATCCTGTTGTGTAATTTTTGATGGTATACTAGCATTACGTAATCAAAAGCATGACGTGTAACACAACAGCATCAGCCTGTGTCCGCCATGCTGGCTTTCCCTTATGCACGGACCTCGATGTTGCTCTGAGACTACCTCCGCTGACGGCTTAAAGGCAGACGCAACAATGCCCCCTTTTCTGTGCTACCACTGACTGGCGAGGCATTACAGCATTCCTGCTTGGCTGTCTTATTGGGGTTGAAGAAATGACCGAAATCTCTCCACACAAGAGAGAGAAGAACTTGATGAAAAACTAATTCTGCCACTTCCTTCATTTGGGTGTTTTAGTTTTAAAAAGTTGACGATGAATCGTGGAAAACAACGATCAGGCTATTTTAGCAGGTGGCAGTGGGGTAGAAAAATCTCTTTAGCATTGCAGATTACGTAAGGGGAAGGATTCCTGTACTTCTGCATGGTGTGATCACTTCTGTGGCAGTCAGTCAGATACTGAAATTAAGATGTTAATGGAAAAATACAAATTGACATGCTAATTAATGTAAGACACTTTACATGAAACTTCTTTACCATATCCCTCTCTCTTTTCATGTTCCTCTGAACCAGGGCTGTGTCCCCCGTCCCGGCGGCAACCATGTTTTGGAAGTTCGACCTGCACACCACCTCCCACATCGACCAGCTGCTGGACAGGGAGGACGTGACGCTGAGAGAACTGATGGAGGAGGATGATGTCCTGCAGGAATGCAAGGCCCAAAACCGTCGACTGCTTCTCTTCCTCTCCCAGGACCACTGCATGCAGGAGCTCGTCACCCTCATCACCACGGAGCCGCCTGCTGACCTGGAGGAGAGGAGTCGCTTTAAGTGAGTACCTGCACAACAAGCAAACAATGTACATTCAAATTTCTGTCTTACATCTTTTAGACCTCTAAAAATGCCACGCTTTTAATGTGCACGAAATCTCCCCCTCATTGTCATCCTGTGTTTGCTTTTAAGATTTCCCAACATCGCTTGTGAGCTCCTCACATCAGATGTGTCCATTATAAACGACAAACTGGGCGGGGAAGAGTCTCTGCTGGAGATGCTCTACCACTTCCTGGAGCAGGACCCGCCCCTCAACCCGTTATTGGCCAGCTTTTTCAGCAAAACCATCGGCAATCTTATTGCCAGGAAAACAGAACAGGTAGAGTGCAAGAGACCACGGCTTGTCGCACAGTTAATGAATTTTTGCAACCTAAAGCTTGCCATGCGGCATTGTGCCTGATGCTAACGCAAGCACTTTTTTTATTCTTCCAGGTGATTACCTTTCTAAAGAAAAAGGAAGGATTCATTGGTCTAGTGCTGAAGCACATTGATGCCTCAGCAATGATGGACCTGCTGCTTCGCCTCATCAGTTGTGTGGAGCCTGCACCGTTGAGACAGGAGGTCCTCCATGTAAGTGATCTAATGCGTTTGTGTATCAACCCCTGTATAAGTTTGTTTCAAAATAAATATTTGACAGGATCTTATTTTATTTGTCTTTCTATTTTTCTTCCCATTCCAGTGGCTGAATGAGGAGAATTTGGTACAGAGACTCACAGAGCTGATCCATACTGGTAAAGATGAGGAGGTGAGCGTCGGATCTGTTAATATGCCGTTTTGATAATGCCTTCACTGATAATATATATCTCGTAATGTCTATTTCATTAATCAAGAATGTATCTTTCAGAGACAATCGAATGCGTCCCAAACGCTTTGTGACATCATCCGCCTTAGTCGAGACCAGGCCAATCAGATGCAAGAGAATGTGGAGGCGGATCCACTATTGGCTGTACTAGAAGCGTAAGTTTGTGATGCCTCGAAAGTGAAAGAAGAAAAACAAAGACAAACATTTCCGTCCTTTTGAGTGACGTGAATTTAACAATGGCTTTTGTACTTAAGTCTGGTGCCTGTAAATGGTTCCTGACTGACTAACTGAGTTTCCATCCATGTCAGGTAACAGTGAATGGCAGACAAACCTTATGAGCTTGTCCTCCAGCATGAATCCGTTTACCTTTCAGGCAGGAGAGTGTGGCGGGGCTCCTCAAGAACTTGTTTGAGGGGGAGAGGAGCGAGGCCTCCATCGTTAATGGAACTCAAGTGCTACTTACCCTACTGGAGACCAGGAGGTCTGGGTGAGTTGACACCAGCGACACATTTTAGCGACTCTGGTTTTATTGGTGACTTTTTGGTGTTTTGTTTGTTTTGTATCGTCTTCAAAATACGGCCTGCGACCAAAAAAAATTGTTGTAATGTAAATAAGTTTGTAATATAGTTTGTAATGTAAATATGTTATTTAAATAGTTTTATAAAAAAATAAAAATAAATGCAAGCCTGATTTTCGATACCATTTTTGATATCGAAAATGGTATCGAGTATTTTATGTATGTTTGAAATTCTAATTTCGTGACAACCCTAATGGCAACAGGGACACTTGGATTCAAGGTAGTATAATCTCCATATGTTAAAGTTTGATCATGTCTTTCCTGCTTGCTTGTGTCCCCCAGGTTGGAAGGGCTGATGGATCTGTATTCTCAGGGTTATGAAAGGTCTTACACTGTCAACAGCAGTATTTTAAATGCCATTGAGCCCCATTTAAAGGACTTCCAGCAGCTTCTTCTGGATCCCCCCAAGGTAATGCTGTAGTGCAGTGCCACGTGATGAAGCAAAAACGAGTTCTACACATAATCTAATAGGAAAAGCTAATTACGTGATTTATGTTCCTGGCAGTGCATTCAAACTGAACCGCTATACAGCCTTGTGCTCCTCTCTGCTGTAGTTGATGTCCTTTGCTTATTCCATCCGCAGAAAAGTGCAATATTGACGACCGTTGGCATTCTAGAGCAGCCGCTGGGGAACGCCCGCCTTCATGTGGCCCGGCTGGTGGCATCCCTACTGCAGACCAATTCCCCCAGTATCTGCCAGGAGCTCTGCAATCTTGCCACCATGGACCTACTACTGGTAGGCTTAGCCTGGCTTGAATCTGGACATTGAAACTCCTCAACTCCAGTGCGGTGTTCATTGCAAATAATCAGCAATGTTAAAGGCCCTCGTGCATTTTTTTTGAAGAAGCTGCTTGACAGGGAGTTTTTGCCTGATTGTATTTTGAAAATATCGCGTCAGATTTTGCTCGAGGATTGTCAGGGTGGGGACCCACTGATTACCTTATCACATTCCCTCATGAAAGGACAGTGGGTGTTGCCTCTTTGGAGCAGGTTCATTCAAGAGCATAAAAGTTTGTGGGCAGTGGAGAGTTTTTAATTTGGATATTACTACCATTTTTTTTTATAACTAGAAGAGCAACATGCTTTGTTGAACCAGTTGCTTAAAAGGCCACGTGCATTTTAATAGCTACATGTTCCTTTTCATTCAGTGCTGCCACCTTTCATTGACATTTGGCCTTTCCTCTCTGTCTTTGTGCAGGATCTGTTCTTCAAATATTCCTGGAATAATTTTTTGCACTTCCAAGTGGAGCTGTGTGTGGCGGCTATCCTGAACCACCCTTCCTCAGAGGAGCGGCCAAGCCCGAGCCTCCAGAACCACGATGGGAATCCCGCAGTGTCCAACCCTGAGGTGCAGGGGGAGGCTGTGGAGACGAGCAGGACCATTGACCCAAAGACCTCGATCCACAATGCCCTTGTGGCACATGTAGGTGGCTTAAGAACTTCCGTACACTGATTATAGCATATTGCACTCGAAAGGTCAATGCATTTGTGCCAACCCTGTGTCAACTTCCTTAATAGTGTCAGTTGAATTACTGCACCTTTTTCTTTTTTTTTTATGTCTGAGTCATTGTACACGGCTTTGCAGGAGTAAAATGTGGTAGGCTTGTCTTGTCTTGTCTATAGGAGTTGTGGCGCTATGTCTGACAGCATGTAGGCTGTACTCTTTAGTGTTCCTCTTCTAGGTTTCCATACACTTTCTCAGGCATTTCATCACTCATCGTCTTGTTGTGTTTCTCCTTGACCCTCAGCTCTTCCAGAAGTGTCGATTGGTACAGAGGATCCTTGACGCCTGGGAGGAGAATGATAGAATACAGTAAGAGTCTCTTTGCGTTCATGGCTTGATCAAACATATTTCTATTAAAATGGCACATTTCAAATCACTAAGCGATTTCTGTGCAGCTGCATGTGGTTATTCAGATTTTGCCAGATTTGTATTGAAGTTGCAGGCTCGCTATGTGTATGAACACTTTCAGGCCGTCTCGCTGCAACTTAAGTGCAGTGCGCTCGTCTTGAATGTATACATAATCAAACGTTTACCCGTGAATCTCAGGGGTGAGGGAGGCACCAGGAGAGGCAACATGGGTCATCTGACTAGAATTGCCAACATGGTGGTCCAGAACCTAGAGAAAGGACCAGTGCAGGCCCAGATCACTGACCTCATAAAAGGTAATCGTACATTGCAGCCTGTCTGACGCCAAAGTAGTCGCCTGTTTTTAGTGATTATTCAGTAACGGCCAATGTACCCGCTGTGGTTTCCCCTCGCAGAGCTGCCAGAAGACTGCAGAGGTCGCTGGGAGAGCTTTGTGGACGAGACCCTGCGAGAGACTAACAGGAGAAACACGGTAGAGCTGGTGAGATATCACCCACTAGTACTCTTATTTTCTTATTACATTTCTTTCAACTTCTTCTAATGTCCTGTTCTCCCCGCTGCCGTGTTCAGAATTGAGCCAAGCGGTTCAGGACCTCTGTCGCCAGCCCATCAAAAAGTGTTCATTAAATCAATCTGAAAATGCACACAGCTAAAGTTAGATTAGTTTCCAATTGACAAACCTCAGGGGACAGGCATGCTGTATCGTGAACCAAGTTTTATCTCGCAGCCAGTCATATGGTAATGGCTGTGGTGGCCACACATGAATGTTCTGGTGAACGCTGGCTGGAGGAAAAAAAGTCACCAAACCTCCGCACCGTCCCTTGCAGGTGAGCACCCACAACATGCACTCATCCAGTGAGGACGATGACATGGAGAGCCCCTTCCCCAATGACCTGTCTCTCCAGCAGGTAGGGTGGAGCGACCACCATGGAAACCGAATTGCACTCGGCACCAGTGTTTGGTTTTTTGAACTAATTAAACAATAGCCATATCCGTCTCTAGTAACCTCTCCTAAACGCAAGTCATCTTAAAGAAGTGTGTGTTTTTTTTGTTTTTTTTCCCATTCCCAGGCCTTCTCGGACTATCAGATCCAACAGATGACCGCCAACTTTGTTGATCAGTTTGGGTTCAATGATGAAGAGTTCAGTGAGCATGATGAAAACATCAAGTGAGTCTTCCAAATCTTCACAAGACCATAAAAGACTGACTACTCGGCATTCAATAGCTCTGCTGTGCAGTTAACGGCATACAAATCTCTTCTTTTTTTCTCTCTCTGTAAACAGTGTCGATATGTCATATTTTTGTAATACTTGACTCAATATGTTTTATTCTGGATTGTTAAATGTATTCAGCTACCTCACAGCAGTCACACATCCTTTTGGATGTTGTTTGGATGTCTAACATTTTAAAATTGTTTGCTGTTCTCTTCCCTCAGTGCCACGTTTGACAGAATTGCAGAAATAAACTTCAATCTCGATGCTGATGATAACAGTGTAAGTGTTTTGCCGAAGCATGTATGGTTATTTAACAAAGGTGTAAGATCGTTGCTACACCAGCTCTCGCTACTGCTGAAAGGGAAATGAGGGGTCAAAGCTGGTCAGGACAACATTTACAGTTTAGACGTGCGTTCTCCTGTTTCGAGAATGACGCCTTGTTTTAAATCAATAAAAAAAACAAGTTGCACGTTCACCCCCAATTCCAAATCAAAACCTCTTACCTATTCACAGGCCAATGCGGCTGCCTTCGAAGCCTGCTGTAAAGAGAGGATACGCCAGTTTGATGACGCTGAAGAGGAAGAGGACATTTGGGAGGAGAAGGAGATCAACTATGCAACACAAGCTAAATCCAGAACAAGGTAGACTTGGTAGCATCCATTTAGTTCCCACGCAGTTCTCTACATTGTGTTACAAGTGTATATGTGTTTGTTTTCAACTTCCCGACTCTTCACCATTTCCCTATATTGCCCTACCCTTCCAGGTTCGGGGTCTCCCAAACTTCAGAGGACAGCAACAGGAGCAGCATGGAAAATGGAGGCAGGGAGCAAGACCTGGGATCGGAATCTGACGAGGAAGAAGACGCGGAGCAAAACACGTCAGATACAGGTAGAGGACAGTGGCCCACCCCAGAAGACAGTCTATTGTCGTGTTAGTCAGGGGGAAAACCTTTCTTGATGAGGGTCTTTTGACTTATTGTGTGCTCATCGTTTTCTGCTCGTTTACAGGGGAAAGCTGGACATCGAATTTCAGGGACTCGGGGGGGAATGCCGCATCCCAGACCCCACAAGCGTGGGACAACTCGGCTGGGAATGGAGCGAAGACGCATGAAACTGGCTGGGCCAACTTCACTGAGTTCCAGCCTTTCTCCAGGTGAGAAGTGAACCTGTCGGTCCAAATGAACAGGTCTACATGGACTGTAGGTTTACATTTGACACACCAACTATCAACGTTACCAGACAAATGATCTTCCATATAAGGTAGGTCGTATTTTGCTCATAGACGCCGAGCAGATCCAATGCCCCTTCTCTGGGGGTCAGTGTAAGCAAACGACCAGTTTAAAATTGCAGAATAAAAATCTGTAATGAGGAGAAACGGATTATTTTCACAGTTATTTCGACTGTGCCGCGACACAAACTGCCAACTGAACTGGTTGACATAGTACAGAAAGGTCTAGTCTAGCCACACCTAACCTGAAGCTAATGTTTCTTTGTCGTGTTGCCTTTTGTTATATTGGGTTTGCTGGAGAGATGCGTTGCCTCCTGATTGATGCCTGTTTGTTTTGTCTCTACCAAAGCTTTACAAATCCGGATGCCCACAGGAAGCAATATATATATATAAGTTTGTCCTCCATTTTCTGATTTTCCGCGACTTCAGGAGAATGTCGATGCAAATGTGTGTGAATTCACCGCAACTCTATTCGACTTGTTTGTTGATGTGGCCCAGTGCAAAGTCTTTGTGGAAGTTCTTTGCAGAGTTTCCAAAGTTGAGACAAAAGAAGCTGCTGGCTGGAAGGCCATCTCGGCATCATGCAGCAGTCAGTCAGTACCCCAGTGGATAGATCATCCCATCCCTTTGAACAAAAGGCATATTCCAGCATGCTTTGGGTTTAGTACAAACGCTTCCCATCCAATCTGATGGAGCTCCCGAGGATTTGCCAGGGAGAATGAGATAAACTGCACAAATCCAGGGGACCTACCACTATTTATGGGGCTTCTACAAAGTACTTTATTATGGACTAGGGAGATTAAGTTGAGTTTTTATCGACTCGTAATCAATTCCATAGCACGATTAAAGTGTACTTTGTGTGTGTGTGTGTAGTCCCTGTGCTTTATTGGAAAAGTAAAGATTTGGGTGTAACTGTTTGCAAGCTTTACATGGTGTCATTTCTTGTGTTTTTTTCAGCAAAGAGAGTAATCCCAGGTGCAGCTCCCCTGTGGACTCGGGCAGTGTGGACGCAGATAAACAAGCCAAACAAAACCACAAGAAAAGCGGTAAGTGTTTGGCTGCTGATCCATTGGATCCCATCTGCGCATCTTTCTGTTGGACACAAGCACGTAAATATTTGAATCAGTCTCAGTTATAGTGGGTGAGGATTTAAACTACTGTATATGTACCATCTATTGCTCTGTATTTTTTATTTATTTGTTTGTTTGCTTCAATGTGTCAGAAGAGGTTGGTGCCACTCCCGGTGCTTGGCCCGTAGGAGAAGGGAAGAAGGCTCCTCTCGTGGCCTCGGACAGCAGCTCCTCTGGGGGATCCGACAGCGAGGAGGATGACAAGAACGCTGGTGCTCCACCGGCTGCAACCGTCACCTCGGAAACGGCACTTTCCCCTGGCAACAAGACGGCTGACCTGAAAAGGTATAGCTGAGAGCATTGCTTAACGGCGTGTAAAATCGTCCTCTGTTGACCAGTCCACTCTGCAGTGTGTGTGTGTTTGTGCGTGTTTGTGTGTGTGTGTCTGTGCGCCTTACCACATTGAGGTAATTATACATTGGACTGGGATTTAAAATTACTGGATACATTCATTTCTGCTTTTCTGAGAAAAGTACACACTGGGAGCATCTCTTCTACTCTGCAGCAACTTCAGCGCCTGAAGCTTAGATAGAAAATTGTGATATTTACTGTGCAGTTTCATTTTTTCCACCATGGAGGAAAGTAGAATTGAATTGCAAACTTTTATATTTTTAAGATTAGCATGTTCATCCTCTCAGTCGAACAGGGGGAAACAAAAGCTTGTTAAACGTGTCTAAATATGAGAATAGGTTATAATCTTTTTTTTATGTTATTTTATTCTCCCAATGAGGCCTTTGTGTTGTTTTGAAAAATAAACTCCTAACTTCCCTGTTTGTGTCTCACAGTGACGAGAGTCCAGTGTCTCTGGAGAAACTTTCTCTGTCGGATCCACCGAAAGCATCAGAGCAGCAGCAGCCTGCAGACGACTCACTTGTAAACACGCAGACCGACAGGAAGTAAGTCTCCACCTGTCACATCATTTGTGCCCAAGCAATCACCTGCGTACTCTAGGGGAAACGTCATCTCGAAAACATTTAGGAAAAAAAACTTCATCAAGCAGATCAAGTTAAAATATTTATTGGTGGTGACGGGTTGGAGGGTGGCGACCCTCTGGTGTAAAGGTCTGCATGTAATCCGAAAACAAAAAGTGGACAGCGTACGTCCAATACGGTTTGCACTACATTTGCAGGCCGTGTACACTGATGTGACCACACACCCTAAACTAACTCTGACTGTGTCTTTTTTTGTCCTCCTCTCAGAGAGGAAACGCCACCTCCCCAAGAGGTGACGGTGAACGGACCGATCTGAGAGTGACCCGACGCACGAACCCACCAGTGACTGTGCTCTGGACTGTCAGCCTCCTCCAGAGCGACTCCCCTCGATAACCTCACTGCAACTATGGTGTTTTTACTCAATCACCCTGCCATGTTATTGGACCCGGACACTGCCAATCAACACCAATAATGGCGGAAAAACCTCATAAAATATATGTATGAAAAATAATAAGAAAAAAAACAACAACAACCGTACAGACCGGCCGCAGTGTAGAGGAATCATCTTCAAAGCCCCCCTCCCCCCCCCCCCCCCGATGTTGCACATAATTGTGTGCGGTTTTAATGTAGCAGCGATCTTCGAAATGACAGAATCCGCGGGCTAACAAAAACATCCTTATTATTTTTTTATGTCCCGAAAGATTTCTCTCCTTCTCGTTCGAAACTGTTGGAAGCCCATCGTTAGGTTTTTACATGGTCGCCCCTGAATGGATAGCACAGGCAAACTTTTAACAATGCCTCAACAATAAATACCTGTTTTTTGAACCCCTTTTTTTTCCTTCAAGCTTAAGAAAAAGCACTTATGCAGCCATTTACTGTACACGATAGCACAATGCAAGTGTTCTACCCTCATCTCTGCATCCTCTGCTGTTTGACTTAACGGTCCACTCCCCCGATCAAGGTTTTATTTTGATTCAATTTTTTTTTGCGGTTTTCCCATTTTTTTTTTCTCTCTCTTTGGTTGCTGTTGATGAAACATCTCATCTTCGTACATCACCAGGTTTCTGAATGTTTTGAAGTGCTTCAGGAGGGTCCGTCGAAGAGGAGGAGGAGGAGGAAGGGCGGGGTCAATGAACAGAGCTCTAATAGTATTACTGTCTTTTGCTCATGTGCAATAATGTCAATTAGCCATTTTATTTAAAAAGAAAATCCATTTTTTTTTTTTTTTTTTTTTTTTTTTTTTAAGAATCATTCTAGCTTTGGGAACTGATTTGGTGTCGTTTGAGCAAACATTTGGGTATAATCTCTACTCGAGGTTTCCGATTTTTTTTAAATTTTATTTTCCTAGTAGTGCATGTATAACTGGTTCTCTGTTGACCTAGCTAGTGAGCTAAGACCTTCTGATTGTATTGACCTTTAATTTCTTTTTAGTATCCCCCTTAAATCAACCAAACATTATCTACCTATATACAACTATTATCGACATTTAAAAGTAATTTTACAAGCAATCTTGAGATTACTATCGTTGTCTGTTCCGTTTTTTTTTTCCTTTTTCTCCACCACGCGCTGACTCACAGGACGAAAGTTGCGTCCGGTCGGAGTGATGCTGTTTTTTTTTTTTTGTTTGTTTGTTTTCTTTTTAAAAGTTGAATTTTATTTCTCTCTGAGCAGCAGGATTGGAAAGAGGGCATGTTTGCTGGGTTCTGTAGAGCTCCGTGCCTCTTTTGGTGTACTTCAATCATTTGACAGCGATCAGGTTCTACGATCATTGTTTCAAAAAAAAAAAAAAAAAAATGATATTAAAAGTGTCTGGCTGACCACATTAATACCAAAGGTTTCCGCTCTGGCCGTCTTGCTTGTTGTGTCTTTCCACCTCTGCGAACTTCCAGCTGACGGACATGTCGGGTTTGCGACCCTCGCGCCGTCCCGTCGCATTGACTCGAGCAGCCGGGGTGTTGTGTTGGATCCCCGTGACACTTTGTTGTGATGATTTAAAGTGTCTGGAGTGACTTGACCCCCGTACTGTAGCCACTGCTCGTCGCTGACTGAGCTCTATCTAGATGTGTGCTTGCGTAATGAAGTGAAATCCAAACGTTGTTATTTATGCCGTATTGCTTTTATTTTCTTTCCTGGTCCGCGCTCTTCCGTCCCTTTTTTCCAAAAAAAAACCTAAACAAAAACAATAAAGAGGCCAAATGTTGTACAAGCACAGTCGAAAGCCGTCTGCCTCCCTACGCCAGCGAGACCTGCGAGTGCTGCCATGGCCTCCGGGCCTTCACCGCCCGCTTCGTTTATCACATGCCAAGGTTCCATCAACGTGATGATCATCGACTTGTCTATTGGAGGTTATCAAGGATTTTGGAATGTCTTTGAGATGAGTCCTTTTCCTGGGGCAAATGCATGAGGAAACTTGTCAAAGTGCTCACCAGGAAGTGTTGTGATTCCCGGGGGTGTTAAATGATGCAGCTCGCTGTAGTGTTTCACTTTGATATTCAACCTGTTTTTCAGCACGGGAGGCCCCTGGGCTTTCTGGAGACTGAAGAGCACATGTCCATCAATGTATTTCCCTTTGTGCCCGACAGTTGCCCAGGCACCGTGATGTGTGGTCATGTATGACGACAATTTGGAAGAAGTTGTGCAACTTTTCTTTGGCCGTTCAGTTTCTGCTCGATTCGCCCCCATCATTTTATGAAATCTATCTTTGCGCCACAGTTTTTTTGTTGCTTTCATCAAAAGCCACCAGTGTTCATTTTTGCGTCATCACACTCCAGCTCCAACACGCGAACTTCACCTTTCCCACAGATTACAGTCGATTTATACTTGTATCCTCTCTATGGATATGTAGTTGCAGGGTGGCACCGCAGGGATTGTGGGAAACGTAGTCTCGCGGGCCATTATAGGCTCACCACATCAGTTTTTGGTTGGTTCCTCGGTCTCACAGTGTCAACTTAACATAAATGTGACTTTCATGAAGGGGATGTCAACAGAGCCGCGTTCAGTGTCGTTTTTAATGTTATGTTTTCTGCGCTGTTCTCTTTTCTTTTTTCTTTTTTTTTTTGCCCTTGTCAGTGTCTCGTAGTCAGTGCTGTGATTTAGTGAGAGGGGGCAGAGCCCATCTGACGTGGGATGAGTCACATGTGGAGGGAGCGAACAGGGACTGTAGTCCATGGTCAGGCTGAGTCTCGGTCCTCGGAGAGTCTTCAACATGGACGGTGAACGCCAGGAATGAGACTGTCCACAGCCACCGGCCTCCTCTTCTCCTCCCGGTGAGTAACACAACTTCTGACCCAACTCTATGATGCACAACGCAATTATACTTACTTATTGTCATCACAGTTTGATATGGTGCTGGAGATGGGTGTGACAGAAGCCTATTATGAGCTTGCTTCAAACTTTTGTATCTTTTCTCTTTCAGGCAAATAATTCAAAATGTGTCTTGGTTTAAATCCCCCCACCCCTCCACGGGACTTACGTATGCCTCATACTAACCATTACCTTTGAATTAACCTTCCTATTCATTTCACGTTAACTCCGTCTACATCCCAACCTGAAACAATGTCTTCACTCTAAAACCGCATGGTTCACATTACGGGGGCTCGCTTTTTGTCCCCAGCAGGATATCAAATGACTTAAATGTGCCTGTGGAAATCGCGTCCACATAACTCAGACCCACACATACAATTCTTACCATATTTTTGGAACTTTTGGGAACTAACTGTATTGGCTTTATTTATCGGGGATGTTTTGAAAAAGCAATGTAAGGAAAGACAATTCTTTGTATTATTTTGAGTTCATATGTAGTCATGAAAATGTGATATTGTGACTTTAAATGGTTAGTGATTAGTGGTCACATTAGAAGCAAGACAGATGCGGTGTAATTTACTTCTATCAGTTGTTCCATTGAAGGCCAGAGTCAGTGTGTGTGTGTGTGTGTGTGTTTGTGCGTTCGGCCCTGTGGAAGGAGTTTATCTGAAGCGAATGGGTTCCAGATGTTGTAGGTCGCTCGAAACAGGCACAAACAAACGAAGCTGTTGAGGTTGAGCTTCGAGTGTGCAGGATTTCTCAAGTGTGGACCCAGGAAAGCAGAGAAGGCTGTGTAGAGTTGTGGGCTGTTGGGATGAGCTTTTGTCAGTCCGTTACTTGATGCAGTTATGCGTATGCCGCATGTGTTGTCCAGCGTCTCTTTTGTCGCTTTGGGGCCTCAAAGTGAACACTAGAAGTTTGTCATGGAAAAAGGAGAGGGGGGGATGTTTTCCACTTTGAAATAATTAAACAGGCTAAACCAGTGTGTTACATTTACTCAGTATAAAGTTAAAGCCTAACTCGTATCCCAACACTTCTACCTCAGCTTCAATCTAATTTTCAGAACATTTTCTTCCTTGGATGGCATACATCGCGAGGCCTTTTCTAGTCCTACTGATTTCTTACAGTGTTTAGTTTCAACACCTGACCCATGTCAGATGTCGAGACAGTCCATTTGGCTTACGTGGGATCATCACTCCTCAAGAGTTTTCTTTTACTATGCTGCTATGTGGAGGGGGTGATTACTCCAAGGAATACATGCGGGACTTGTCAAATGTTGAAGTCACTTCCAGCCTGTGCTGTGTTGGCACGCGAAGGCTCCGCTCGGGCCAAGTCCTTCATCACACCCCCACGTCAACGCCCAGAAATGTTTCATGTCTCGTTTGTGTGAAAGTGAACCACGCTTCAATTGGCTCTGTGTCGTTCTGATTCTGTGCGTGCGCGCGTGCTTTGCAGATGCTGCCGGGCTCCAAAAAATGAAACATGGCTCTCCTGAGAAAAAGTAAGTGACGGCCGCACCTCATGCAAATGTAATAGGAGTGATTTGTGGTTACATCAATTCATAAGATGAGTGTTCACGTCGGCATCGGGCTCCTCGACATGTCAAGGGTGGTGAACAGGATCTCTTGTTTGTTTGTCGTCTTAACACTCTCACTATAGCGTGAAGTGAGGTTTAAGTTAAGTGTGTCGCAGTTAAGGGGGCCCCCCCCGAGTTACCATCCAGCCAGCTTGTATGCACGTGCGCCAAATGTGCGCGTGAGTGCGTGCGCTGGGGGAGGCCATGAAGAGCTGACCAGATGACAAGGCTGGAAGGAGTTAAATTTCACGAATCCTTCTCGTGTTTAAGCAGCACTTTCGGAGCTCGCAAAATGTGCAGGACTTTGCCTCCGACATTTAACTGCACAGTAAAAAGATGGATGGTTGAAATATATGATGGCGGAGAAATTGGAGAAACTTGGTCCTATTATAAAGCTATTGCAGATATGTATGGGTGAAACCTTGATATGTGGGGGGAAAAAACGAGGCAGGAAATGAAGTTTATAGAAATGTTGAGCCAGAAGTTGATCTTCAATAGGCCGTAAGCGTTCGAAAATGTCTGTAGAGGCACACGTGTGCAGTCTTTGAATAAAAGGTATCTGCAGATTGTTCCGATTTAGTCATGGCACCTGGGGGAGCAGCCAGCAGTTGCTTTCAAATGGTTCCAGGCGGGTATGTCATCCTCCTCTTCCTCCCGTCTGCCTTGCAGCTGGTGGAGGGAGAACTCTTGAGGGGCATCTCCGTGGCTTGTTCCCACGCCACACAGCGTTTTATAGAGCCATTTTGCGCGGACAGAATTAATCGCTCACTCAATGAAAGTTTCAACGGCAATAACTTTGACATGGACAAAAACAAACTGCGTGTGAAACCTCACACGGCATTTTTTGTTTCCCATTTGATTGATTTAACTTGTCCGTGCCCTGTCCACTCTAATCAACTATTATATGCAGAGGCGTGCCCGCAACGGGACAGGCCAACTAGGCAACTGCCTAGGGCCCCGAGCTAGAAGGAGGCCCCCCCCCCAGAGTGTCTTGAAACGTCCCTGATTATATGTGTAGCCCATAAGCCTCACAAATAACTGTTTGCCTGTATGACCATGGGAGGCAGAGAGGCAATGAGGTGCGGCCTGACTGACAGTGCAGTCGTAAGTGTAGCATCAATCGCAGAGAGTATAACAATGTCTCTCCCTGTGCTCCAGTCAACCGTGTCCTCCTGGTGCTGCTGGTGCTCATGTTGTGCGTGCTGCTGCACAGCACACTGTTCCGAGCCTCCGCTGGGCCCGAACCCTCAGGTGGGTCCACACATTGTTCAATGGAATCTGTCAGGTAAAGAGGACTCACACACGCAAGCACATTAAGTGTCATTAACAGGAGCGAAACGCGGGAAGGTGCCGTGCGCGTCCATGTCATTATTTACAGGTGAACAGTATTGTACACAAGTGTATGAGTGTACAATAGGTGGATTAATACGCATACATGTGACTGGTGAGCAAAAAAAAAAATGTATAAAAGATTGTGGCCTGGTAACCTCTCCCCCGGCGGTTCCTCTCAGATCAGCGGAGGAAGCGCGCGGGCGCCGTCCCAGGCCCTGCGGCGCGGCGGCGGCAGCCAGAGGCCCCCGATGTCATCCCCGTCCTCGTCTGTGCGTCGGAGGAGCGGATGGGCAGCACCATGGCGACCATCAACAGCGTCCGCAGCAACACGGGCGCCGCCGTCGTCTTCTACATTGTTACTTTCCGGGACGCCGTGAAGCTGACCAGGTCTGTCGCACACCATCGGCCTTCCGACGTCCAATACTTGATATGATATGAAACATGGACGTGACCCCGACATCCTAGGGTCGTCACAATAACGTAATATTATAGTTATGTGGCCCTTCGTTTTTTTTTTTTTTTTTTTTTTTTAAACCTACTTTCTTTGCCTCTCCCAGGCAGTACATCGAGAGCACTAAACTGAAAGGCATCCAGTATAAGATACTGGAATTTAATCCCATGACTCTACGAGGAAAAGTGAAGCCAGATTCCTCTCGACCTGACCTGCTGCATCCCGTGAGTTTCTCGGGTTGGCTCCATGCATCAGCACAGGGGAAGCCCTTGGGGGGGGTTGTGTTTAAAGTTTGAAAGGAGGAGGGGGGAATAAGGCCTGTGTGCGTTTGTTTTGCAGCTCAACTTTGTGCGATTTTACTTACCCATGCTCGACATTCCACACAAAAGGGTGATCTATCTGGACGATGATGTCATCGTGCAGGGTACGTACTTGGGGGGGTCGCAGTAAAGTGAATGATCGCCTCGCTGTGTTTTTTTTTTTTTGACATACGTGAAAATTGCTGTAAAAAGACATCCCCATGCACATGCAGGTCATGTTCATTTTTCGAGGTGAATAACAATAAAATCACAAAGTCTCCTCGTTCGGTGTGTCCATTCTCACTGCAGCGGGTTTATCAAGCAGAAATGAATATTTTATTCCAAGAATCAATGCTGTTCCGTTTGCCTCTGCGTTCCTGTCAGAGAAGTGTTTTTGACATGGCCAGATTATTTGTGTAAAAAAAAAACCAAAAAAAACACTTTTTGCCACCTTCAACTTTTTCCATGTGTTCAAGGAGACATCAAGGATCTGTTTAATGTCAAACTGAAGCCCGGACATGCTGCGGCTTTCGCCACCGACTGCGACCTGCCCTCCACGCACGAGATGGTGCGCAGCATCGGCATGCAGGTGTTTTTTTTATTTTTTTTATTTATCATTTGTATATCGTTGTTTGGAATTACTGGCAGGGTCCCTTTTCTTGCGTTTTTATTTTTTGGGACCAAACGCAACATCAGCCACTGAAATGTAGCCTCTCCTCTTGAGCTCCTTCCCCAGACGACCTACATGGGCTTCCTGGACTACAGGAAACAGGAAGTTAAGGACCTGGGCATTAACCCAAGAGACTGCTCCTTCAACCCTGGAGTGTTTGTGGCAGACATCGCGGAGTGGAAGAAACAAAAGATCACCAAACAGCTGGAGAGATGGATGGAGGAGAATTTCAGGTAAGATCTGCTTTGAGGAATTCACTGTATTGTGTGATTGTTAGCCTTTAGTGAACACTGAGCACTTTTTTCATTTTACATTTCACGTGCCAAGGCTGTTATATGAGGATGCGCTTTTGTTCTTGGAAGAGTGTGAAAGATCATTTAAAAAGGCCTCCCTTTCTCTCCGCCAGACAAAACCTATACAGCAGTGCCATGGCAGGAGGTGTGGCCACCCCGCCCATGCTCATAGTTTTTCACGGCAAATACACAACGCTGGACCCCCTGTGGCACGTCAGGCACCTGGGTAAGGCCTTTTTTCGCGAGCTCTGTCGGTAAACTTGAAACCCACGTGAAAATGATACTAGATACTAGATACTGGAAAGGCGAGCGAAAGCCACTCGAGCCTCTATGGGGCGTACATCAGATGAGCAGCCACCGTTGGCTTGGCGCACGGATATAATGCAAGCATTTTGGTGCCATGTTTTTATAGGTGTTTCTTTCTCGTATCTCCCACCAAACCGAAAACATCGAACTGGCGAGTAAATGTTGTCCCATCCTCTCATGTGAGAGACATGAGACAGGGTTAGATATTGACCTTCATATACATGTATCAGCCTTGCACTTCCATCCATCCATCCATCCATCCATCCATCCATCCATCCATTATGTTTATCTTTTTGGTCAATGACTCAGCCAGTCGTTCATTGAGAACATGAACTTCCTATGCAGCATTGATTTAAGCCCATCTCAAACGGCGCCAGGGGAAGTCATTTTCAGTGTTGTCCAGCAGAATGCAGCATAGGCCCTCTCGTGGGGTGCGAATTCCTCTCCGGGATGTGACGGCCTTTACGGGCCGCCCGCAGTGAAAGCTGTCAATTAAAACGGCAGCCTCTTTAGGCAGCACCAAACCTGACGTGCGCTATCAGATTGGACAAGCAAGAAATTCCCAATTTTATGTTTTGAGAAATAATGCCTGTGGAAAAGTTGCAATAGGTGTACTACTGTATTACTGGATTATCAGCGCGTCACAGAGATATAGGTAACTCATAATACCGCAGCGCTACCTTCAGGTCAATCTCAAAAACGCATTCCTGTTTGCCCAAGGCTGGAGTCCAGATGCCCGATATTCAGACGGCATCCTCCAGGCGGCGCGGCTGCTGCACTGGAACGGCCCGTTCAAACCGTGGAACTATCCCGCTGTCCACTCGGATCTGTGGGAGAGGTGGTTCGTCCCAGACCCCTCCGGAAGTTTCTCCTTGGTGCGGCCCGACAGAGAAAGCTGAGGGCCGGGGGAACCCTCCCGTGTGCGAGCCACAGGGGGCAAAAGCAACTTCCAAGACCGCCTGCAGGAAGCATACAGTGACAGAAATGTTGTAGGTTGGCGGAACGTCGTATGTGAAGCGGCGTTGGTCCAGTCGGCGCCCTATTTATTGCTAAATGCAAAGCACGCCTTACTTGTCTTTTGTCTGAAGGTGACCCCGGCGCACCTTTAAAGCTTTCATTGGGGGGAAAAAAAAGTGAGACTTTTGTCTTTGTAAAATGTGCCGATCTGAAGGAAGGAAAAAAAGAATGTGTTTCCTTGCTATTTTGAAATAAATCCCAATTCCAAAGTCTTCTCAACTTTAATACAATTGCTTATACTTCACACATTGCACAGAAAATCAACAGCATGTCCTCTTTCCTCAAAGAATACGCTAATGTTAAGGGATATATTAACGAGAATTGGTGCCAGTGTGTCTCCTTTCTTTAGGGAAGCGGTCGGAGGCTGGAGGAATACATCCGTATGAAGCGCAGGTGGGCCGGCCCACCTGGCTACATCACCCGCCAAAACTCTCCAAAAGAGATACCAGAACGCCTGGACGACAAGAAAAGACGGCCGGGCGGAATATAAGGGCAAATGGTGAGTGTCAGAAAAAAACAAACAAACAGAAAACCAAACTAAAAACATGCAACATAGCGTAAGACGTGGCAAGGTCTCGGATCAGATCAGAGGTGTTTGGGGGATTAAAGTCAGAATTCTGAGATTAAAGTAGTGGGCGACTGTGACGCACCTGCAAATTGGCTGCCCTTTACCGAATACTCGAAAAGGATCCCACCAGCCCTGCAGTTTGTGCCGAGGGGGAAGGCTGCGTGTGTCTTCACCTGACAAGCACCAGTTTGAAACGGGATCGCAAAGTAATCCTTGGAGCCTGTACTCCAACACCATTCCACAAAAAAAAAAAGGCATGAACAAAACTGCTCAGCTGTGTTCACTTTTGATCACTGCCTGGTTGTGTTGGCAGCACAACAGTTTTTTTTTGTTTTTTTTTTCTTTCTCTAAAGTTCTGCGAAAGACAAATTTATCCCATCAGGAAGTGTTTTGGTCAGGATCCTTTTATTGGGGGGTTTGAACGGATTGATGGTTTACTGTTGAAGGGTTGAATTCAAGTGCTGGCAGGGCCTTAATTCAAATAAATCCATGCCGGTGTGAGCTGTAAGGCCCCGCCAAGGGCATTCATTCGAATGAATCAGTGGTGTTCATGCACTGTACGTGGGAACAAATAACCTAAGTCCATGCAGTGGGACAACAATATTTGACAGTTTGTGTGCGTTTGACGTTGTATGTATGTGTGATAATGGACACAATTGTCAGTGACTTGTAAGTTGATTGTAAATCTTAAACGTTTAAAAAAAGTTTTGAAGTAAAATATTTGTGGTAGCAGGAACACACCTAATAAAGTACATGGTTTGCCGTAAATGACATAACGATCGTGTGTGATTTCTTTCAGGTTTGCAGTTCAAATGGAGAAAGGAGATGGTAGACAGTTTGGAGGACAAAATGAGAGAAATTGTGAGTACTTGATTCATTATGTAACGCCTCCGACGTACAGTTTTTACCCCGAATTTGAAAGGGCACTTTACATATTGCCGAAATAATTAACTCGTGAAACGCAACTATCAAATGTCCCAAGAGACCTTTAACATTTAAAAATGTGAAACACTAACAGGTAGTTATTTTTAACTTTTTTTATCAGGTACAGTATATGGGTTGAAGAGTTACTTCAATTATATATTCAATCTAATCAAAATGGCTAATTTCCTCACTGTGGGACAATAAAGGATTATCTTATCTTAAAAGGCCTAACGTCCAGTTAGTCAATTTTTCTCACATCTCATGTTTTAGAATTTATTCAGCATAAAGTTTTGAAGATTTAGTCTCGGGGGGGATGTTTCGAATCATCGGAATCAAGCAATACGTTTTTAGATATATATGAACTTTGCAATTTACAGATATTTAAACAAATATTTGTCGAAGTAGTCAGTACAGTACAATGTTTTGGTTGTTTTGCAACGTGTGTGGGGTTTTGAGCTGGTTTTTGTCACAGATCATTGAGCCTCTCTTGATCACCACCAGCTGAGTGTTTACGGTTTGTGGTTGAGTCTATGCCACTGTTTGTATCCTGTTTATGCTTGTTGACTTCTCTGACCTGGAAGAAGGACCGAAGGCCAAAATGGCATATTTTTTTTTACATATGTTTTAACATATTTCTCCAACTCATTGGCAGTGACAGAAAATCCAATATACACAAGAAGAGCTGGGACGTCGGCTTATCAGATTACCGATGAGGGGCTAGTTTGGCTGGGTGTGTTTAACCACCCGCTCATCTTGGAAGGCATCAATAACATCACGATAAACCCTGACCTCGTTCGTCAAGACAATGACGCCTCGGCGAGTGACGATGAGCACGACGCCGACCTCGCCGCCGAGGACGGCGTGGACCGCAACGACGACGGTGCCGAAAACGCGGGTCCCCGGGACGGGGGCGAGGTCGCGCGGGGACTCGACGCAGATGGAGACGAGGAGAACAGCAGCACGTGTTTCAGCTGGTGGGACGAGTTTGACGACAGCATGCGCGACAGTGACTCCGAGGGGGAGGTAGACGGCGTCTACTGTGACGACGACACGGAAAGCGTCGACTCGGGGGATACCGACAGCGATGACAAAACCGGGAGCAGCCTTTTTGAAAATGCTATTTCCATGGACGCTGTGGCTGCTGAAGAAGGCCCGCCCCAGAAGAAGACGAGAGACGAACAGCAGGGGGGGGAGAAGGCACCACTGGCAAAACCATCCAAGAGGACGAAGCACGGGGAAGACGAAGACCAAGAGGACATCATCAGGCACAAACTATTCAGGCGCTCCTAGACGCCGTGACGCTGGCCCGGGACTGCTTTTTTACCCCGATTTTTTTATTTTATTTTGGATTTGAAAAGGGTCATGGAAGGATCCAGACCTTCACTTTGCCATTAGGCTATCCTCAACTAGTGTTGTTTTCCTCTCTTTAACAATACTGTCTGAGAACAAAATAAACAATGTCTACATGGGCACGGTGGTGCTGTGGTTAGTGCCGTCCCCCTAAAAGCGAAATGTTCAGGGGCCTTTCTGTGTGGAGGCTGCATGTTCTATGTACGGGGGTTGCTTTTTTTGTTTTTTTCCGGGTGCTTGTTTACCTTTTGTTTCCCTTCCACAGTCCAAAAGCATGCAGATCGGGGTTGAGTTGATTGGGGAATTGCCCACAGGTGTAAATATATAAACTAAATTAAAATTATAACACAAAAATGAACGCTTAATATTGTTTTCCCTTTATATATAAAATATATATATACAATTATCAAAATTATTATAAAAAAATATATATATATATATTTGTTATACTGCAACGAATGGATTTACTGAGTGGGCGTTACTAAGCTAAGTAATTTACATACATTTGCATCATTAATAGACTTTAATAGATGTATCATACAGTATTGTATTTACAGGTGGTTATATTGTGTATTATTTCCTACTCGTATGACAAGCCACTAAAATAATTCATTCAATGTAAACACGTTATTTGCTAAATTGCTTTACAGTAAAATCAACGTCAATTTAGAAGCTCTTTTATTCTGACCAACTGTTTGACATCAAACCAACTACTATCCTTACATATTAGTTTGTCCACGCTTTGACGGTGATAGAAACGGTTCAGTTAAACAAAAAAATGTGTCCTCCCTACCAGAGGGCCACATTGCGACCATGCACTTCCACCATTAGGATACTATAACCCCATCATTTAATTAGCCAACTATAGCAACTAATATAATGAAAATCATATATATGTATACATACAGTATGTGTGTGTGTGTGTATGTATATATAATCAAAGTGAATTATGCCAATGTCTTGCTTGTTGTTGAAACAGAAATAATTTTGATTGTATTTACAGTTTTTGATTTCATAAATGGACCCTCGGGCCGCCAGTTGCCCATCCCTGAGTTGAACAATATTGGGTGGAGACCATGCTCATGCACATAGAAAAAAACTCTCTAAAGGATATTAGAATTTTGGGTTTCTGAATTTTGAAAACTAATGTCATGGTTTTTAACTTTTTTTGTTCTCCGAGACTTCAACACCTTTTCAAGGTCCATCGCCTCGCTGCGGATTTCTCTGCGGAACTTCTCCGCCGTTGAGTCTGCCAACTGCGAAGAAACACAAAGCAGAAGAGAAGAAGAATCTTGAAATAAAGTCAGAATTCGACATTAAAGTAGTGGCCATGATGCACCTTCAAATCTTATGCGCCAATTACCAAAACCCAGCAGACGATCCGCCAGGATGAGATCGTCTGCTTGGTGCTTGGCGTGAGTTTCAGCGTGAGTGAAACCATGCATTCCATCAACAGATCGGCTGGTAACAGGATTGTCAGGTAAATCTATCTATAATCTATAATGACATCTCAGAATTCCACAATAATCTATTCTATTTTCCGTGCGAGCTTAGAAAACATCTGCAAAACTGGTCAGTAGACCCCTGGGTACACTGACTATACTGAATATTTGGTGGCAACACACCTGAAATATGTATAATATAAGAATATAATAATAAATGAACAAAAGAAGAAATTGAATAATAATATGAATGAAATGAATTGCAAAAGAAATCTAGAGAATTTCTGCAGTGACTTTATTCATGGTCTAAATTCTTAGAGAACTGCTGTTGTTGGCGAAGGTCCTACTGCCAATAAATGCTGTTGGTCCATTTTCAAATTCAGATTGTATTTCAGATTTGTTTTCAGTTTGAGTGTTATTTCTTCCCCCGCCCTATTGTACCGACAGAGCCGCTTCCGACGAACACGATATCCATGGATTGTCAGATGGCAGGGCTGGACAGGTTTGCCCATCGGAGCCTCAGCACGAGAGGATAGAGGGAGAGACGACACTGAGGGCCTCCGCCGCTACAGAAATGTCCTGTGTCGTGGCTAATTCCGTCCCGGCAACACCGCCGTGGACCCAAGGAGAAACAAACCCAAACCTGCCAGCTTTACAACATCCCCACCCGAACCTGATGATGGTCCCCTTCCAACACCAGTTACACGCTCAGAGAAATCCGGTCATTAATCCCGCATCACTTAACCTCCAGCTTTTATCCCCCGAAGCCAGGGCCCAGCCGGAAATGATCATACTGACGCCGTGTTCTTCTCAAGAATGCCGCTGCATGAGCAGGAACCCGGTCATCTCCATGCCGAGTCCCCGGTTTGGTTTCAGCCCCTGTGTGTTTGTATCCCCTCAGTCCTGTTTCCTCCTGCCTGACGTTCACAACAGCTGGAACTTGGGTCCGCAGGCGCTACCCATGCATCATCCCTACAACCCAGTCTGGTGAGGATTACGCAGCTCACGTTGTCATATGTACGACTAAACCCTATTTTTGGAATTCTCATACTAATCCTTCTAATGTTCCAATGTCACCTGTCTGAACCTAGTTTACCGAGAAAGGCGGGAGGTCCAGAAAGCCAGCAGTGTAGCTTGGTGCCAATCTCTGCAGTGCCAGCGATAGAACAGATTAAAGAGGAGACCAAGCCAGGTCAGAGTTCGAGGATTTCAAGGCCATACGAGTCCAATGGACCGCAGTTTGAGAAACACTGCTCTAGTGCTACCGAGTGTTAGAGGTGCAACGTGACCTAAAATATTTACTCAAGTTAAAAATTGAGATGCTTTTGCTCGAGTACTTTCTCCTGTGCGTAATACAGATGAGAGCCCAGGCAACTCGCTTAGAAGAGAGGAATATGGTCAAGAACTGTCCCTCTTTTCTCTTTTTTTAATATTATTTGACTTTCTCTCGCCATTGTTGCAGAAGCCAAGCAGATGAACGAAGCACCTGGAAAGGACAAACTGCAAGCTAACAATGTAGGATGTGGTTGTGTGGAAAAATATCGAAGAAATTGTGTTTTTTATTGTTTGACATTTTGTATATAGATTATAAGAATACATGAGTACCTTAAACGTTATTCCTATTCTACAAATCGAAAATGTGGACCATACGCCACTATGTAGAACGTTTTTTTTTGCTCTGTCAGACTCAGGCGCCATCGTCATCTAAGTGCGCAGCTGTTTCTGACTCTGCTCAGATCAGTGAAAAGGTGAAGGTCAAAGAGCATGGAAACGATGGAGAAGAGCAGGGAGGGAAGGAGGACGAGGCTGGCAACAAGATGTTTAAGGAGTATCTGAATCAACTCTGCAGTGATGAAGACTTTGTCAGAGAGGTGAGTTAATATGAGATGTGAATTGGGATTTTGAAGCTGAGAACTACATGAGTCTCTTTTTCTTTCTTTTTTCCTGCCATCTATTTTCCAAACTATACTTTTCATGAACCGATTTGTTAACAGTTCTTATTTATTCTCTATTTCGGTTTGTGCCCATCTTCCCCCCCCTCCCCCCCCCCACCCCCCTCAGGTGGACACACTGCTGAGCACAGATTACCTGGATTCCCTCTTCTCAGACAAAGTGTCTCTCGAGCCCCCTGTGCCAGACAAAAAGGAGCAAGAGGTGACGTGCATGTTCATCACAATTAGAAGTATAAGTTGCTTTAAAAAATAGACAATTTTTTTTTTTCCTTTTAGACTTTGCAGGCGAAGCTGCAGAAGGACTCAACTGACAGCTCCATCGGCGATCCAGTACCTGACACTGGCCCATCTCAGGTGCATTTAGCGGGTTCTCTTGCCATAGGCTGAATACCATCATCATTTGGCCAACAGAGAGGTTAAAAGTAGGGCCGGAGCTGCTGTATAAAGAAGCTTAATATTTATATTATATATTTAGACACAATTTCACAGAAACACCCAATTATTTGTGTTACCATTGTCCAGGGACCCACTGTCCCATAATCAGTCCAGTAGAAGTCAGGAATGTATGAATGTATGTCCAAAATTGTGTGCGTGTCCTCTCAGGTGGAGTCCACAGAGAGCAGGGATGAGCTGGGTTCCCTCTTTTCCGACCTAGACTCCCTTGACTTTTTTACAGTGGAGGAACAAGCAGAAAAGGTAACATGAAGATAAGGAAAATATATATTATACAAGCAAGCGTACTGCTTTTCGATCGTTGTCTTGTTTTTTTGGTCTTGACTTTGACTTTCCAGGTGTCACTATGGGAGCAGTCACATCATCCATACAACAGCTCCGTCAGCGATCCAGTAAGTCAAGGGGTCATCTCCTGTGTGCTTCCAAGGGCTTGTCATCATTGCCCTACTTATTGTGCAACATATTCTTCTCAGTTTTACTCTCTTGCCGCTGGACGATGAGACAGAAAATGAAAATATAGCTAAAACGATTCTATCAGAAGACTTGGGGAGCTGCTCGGCTTGCGCTCGAGACCTAACGTTTTGAATTTGACCTGGGGCTGTGGTGCTTAAAGGATCTGGCTATTTGAACGCTTAACAGAAAGACACTATAGAGGTTCGAGGGAACTGTAGAATATGCTCTGCTACAGTTTTTACATGTCGCTGAAGGGCTGTACCCATTCATCTCTTTCACTCCCCGGTCATTACAGAATGCAAAGGACCTGGATTTTCTCCTTTGCTCCACCTCAGATCCATTTGGCCAAATTCCACTCAAGGAACCGAAGCAAGAGGTAACACCATGATGATTACCAGCTTTGTGGCTGCAATTTGAAATATGAAAAAGTCCAAATCTTAAAAATTATATTTTGAGATTTAAAGTTGGTTCATTTTGACAGTAGATTAATTAAATAATTTCAATAATTGAAGTATACCAAAAGCATATACCAAGAAATATAGAGTTTAAAAAGAAATCGAAAGGAAAAGAGAAGATTGGATTACGTGTTTTAGCATTCATTTTTAGCATTTAGTTATATCTGTCCCTGATAATATAAATATTGTAGGGATCAACAAACAGTGGCTCTGAGGGTAATGTTGGAGCTACTGTATATTTGTTGACATTTTAATGAAAAGGCCATAAGAAGAACACCGATTACCTTTAGCAGGAAAGGCAAATGAAGTCTTGCGTTATTTTGTGTATCCCCTTCTTTTTCAGCCCTCGGAGATGATGTCGGAGAGAAAGACCCATCAAACCTCTGCTGACCCCGGCAGTCATCCCGTAACTGGCGCAAAGAATCGGGGCACTTCGCATGTCAAGAAAGCAGCCCGGAAACTTTGTTTCCAGCCTCCTCACGCAGAGTTTGACACAAATTCCAATCAAAATGCTGCCGTGAGCAAAACAAAGGAGGAAATGCTGCGCACTGACTCCTCCCCAGAGTACTCCAAATCGGTCAGCCCCCTCCCTTTCCCCACTATCTCATTATTAGACAACACAATTTGTTCGTCTCTGCAGTCCATCCAAGACCTTCTTAATTCCAATTTGGAGGCAACAGACGATGATCCGCTGGCAGCCCTGTTTAATGCAGATGACGGCGGCCCAAGCTTGTCAGGAGACGCCTCGGCGTCCCCCTCCAACTCGGAGCACAGCCGCTCCGCTCGGTCGTCTTCCTCCGAGGAGCCCCACTCCTCTCCTTTCAGTGCAGATTTGTTGAGCGACAGCCCGCTGCAGTCCGACAGCTCGCCAGCTCAAAGATGCCGGGCTTTGAAAGCATCTCCTTCAGCCCAGATAAAGGAGCCAGAGGAACACTGCGCCAGATACATAAACCTCAAGTCTTTCTGTCGAAAAGATAGGACTCACAAACGCAAAGGTGATATTGACTTTACCGACTCCCATCCGGATGACTGCCATGCCCAAGTGGATGGCGGGTCATTTGGCTCAGTGCCTGCGGTACAGATATTAGAGGCAGCAAATCGAAAAAGTAAAGTGGGAGGAGCCGAGGCAAGGTTCGCCCCAGAGAAGGACGGCGTAGTTCATGGCAAGCAGAGGAGCAAGGGGACGGCAAAGGGGCTGGGTGAACCAGGGGAGAGCCGCTTCGAGAAGCAGAGCCAAGGCACCGCGGTGACGCGCAGAATTGAGCAATTGCCCAAAATGAGAAAGAAGGACCAATATCAAAAGCTCACAGAGGAGATACACACGTTGGCGGTAGAGGAAGGCATCCAAATCCAAATGTCTCCTCCTTCTGCCGCTCGGGAAAGGAGGAAAATCAGACACTCAGAGAAGGATAGAATGGACACAAATGCCTCATCTAAGAGAAAATGCAACGTACAGGAGAGGGCGGTCAACCTGGCCGTTTCCGACCAGCCTGAAAGGAGCAAAAGAGATGAAGAGGAGAGCAGTGGGAAAGCACACAAAGATCTGAAGGTTTGTCCACCTGCACTTCCCTCCCAGATGAGCCCAAAAGTTCACCGGTTAAAAAAATCGAACAGTGCAGACGACCTGGAGCAGAAAGCCCCACGGGCGGAACCGCGGCACGAGAAAAATAACCATTGTGCGTCGAGCTTGGAGTCGTTCCCTGTGATCGCCTGCGAGAATAATCCCAAGCCATCCCCCGCTCTGGACCAGCAACGGAGAAAAGCAGAAAACGAAACGAGAGAAGGCGCAGCCGAGGACGCCGAGAAAAACTCGAAGGCGCAGAGTGGTAACTCAAAGAGCACGGCGACGTTAATGCCACCCGGCTCATCCTCTCCCACGTATCAAAAGCGCCCAGGGGAGATAAAGGCTGTCAGAGTTGAGGAAGAGGAACAACTCGAGGCCAGCTATGCCAATCGCTGCAAGGTCACAGAGAGAGGTTCGAAGGACCACGGTAACATAAAAGGAGAAGAGGACGGGGCGAGGATCAAAACAACGCCTCTGCCCACTGCCGGAGACGCAAAGAAAATCCAAGCCTCAGAGGAGGAAAGAGTTGGGATCGAGGCCTCGTCTGAGAGAGAATCCAATGTGCAGGAGAGGGCAGGCAGTCGGTCCGCTTCAAATCAGCCTGAAAGAGGCAAAAGAGGTGAGGAGGAGAGCAGTGGGGAAGCCGCCGGTGCCAACACGGATCCGACCGCATGCAAGGTTTCGCCACCTGTACTTCCATCGCAGATGAGCCCGAGGGTTCACCGGTTGAAAAAATCCAAGAGTGCAGACGACCTGGAACAGAAAGCCCCGCGGGAGGAGCCGCTGGATGAGAGAAATAACCAGGGTGCGTCGAGCTTGGAGTCGTTCTCTGTGATCGCCTGCGAGAATGATCCCGCAGTACGCCCTGCTCTGCGTCCTGAGTCGATTCAGCTGGAGCGGCAGCAAAGCAAAGCAGCAGCGCAGAGAGACGACGCAGCAGATGAGGAGAGTGACGGCAAGAAAGATTTGGACTTTTACAACTTGAGGTCACAGGGCGATAACGCCAAGAGCAAGGCGCTATCGGTGACACCCGGCCCGGCCCAGAAAGCGCACCTGAAGGGTAAAAGCCTGAATAGGGAACCGGCGGAAACCCAAGGCCTGGATTTGAGAAGGACGAAAAGAAACCAGCCGGAACACCGATCATCGGAGGAAATGGAGAAGATGGCCAACGAGACGGAGAAGAAGGAAAAGGAAGCGCTCAAAAGAGCTGTGAAAAGAAGACGGCAAAAGGCAAAGTAGGCGTCAACTCAAGGAGAGCCAAAGAGCAGCAGTCAACATTGACTGAGGAAGGCGACGAGGGGTCAAGTCCATCTAGAGATAATTCATCAAGTGGGATTGGACGTTTGAAGGAGAAAAGTAATTCAAGAAAAAAAAAGGGGTCGAGGATCCAGTTCTAATGTCCGTTGTAAATTGTTCCATGTATATAAAATATCGTGTTTCCATCTAGGGTTTAATATATCAATAAAAAAAACAATTCACATCACTTACTGTTTCTGTATAAATGTCCTTGTTTTGTTGTCATTTTTTTGAATCCATTCGGTGCCATGGGTCAACACCCCGGGGGCTTCTGATTGGGTGGAGCTAGAGGCCACCGCTCATGTTTTCCAAAAGTCAGTTAACAACGTTCCTCCACGAGGAGGAGCCAGAGAAGCACTCCAGGTCCTTCTTCCTCAAGTAGTTTTGTATAGTTCATTCCCCTTTTAAAAAAAATTGCATAACTGATACGCATGGCAAATCATGAAAACACTAACCAAAAATATCTGCATTAAGATCAGTTTCTATCAGGGAACTTTCTGACTTTGCTGACTTGCATCTTATTGCACGAGCTGGGAAGGGATGCTGTGAGTCTGGAGATAGTCTTTTGTAAGCGAAATATAAGCTTAGTATTTCCTATGTTGATGCATTTCGGGAATGTTGATGGTGACGTTCCGATACTCGGTCATAGTACCCAATTGTTTTGAACTTGGATGTAGTTCATAGTGCATGCCGAGGAATACAGACTTCCAATCCTCTCTCCCCTTTACCCCTCTTGGCTTCTGGTGGGGGCCGGTTTGGACATTGGTATGTGGCAGTGGCGTACATCCGAGGGGGACGAGTGGGTCGTCTTACATCATAACGAAGTTCAAGTTCAGGTTGTTATCGTGCCGTCGGACCATTGCACTGGTCTTCGGGTGGACGCCAGAGCAGGAAAGCTAAGTGGCATCCGGTGACAGTGGGGGAGTGCCTCAAAATGACACATTGCAGTTTTACAGTGCAAGCCGGCTGCATCTGATCAATAACACTGACTCAGTGTTTACTGCACTCCACCTACTCCTGCTTTTAAAACCCTGCTCCCTGAGCTTCCCAGAGGGCAAGGCAAACTTCAGCACACAAATGAGCCTCGGTTACGCGATTTAAGGAAACAATCCTATTTGTTTTCTTGAGTCAGACCGATAACCGTACATAGGCGCAGGGACAAGAGGCACTGGGCGCCCCAGGCAAAAAAAAACAAAAAAAACCCTATAAAGGGGTTCCTGAACGTGTCATTGCAGGCAAGTAATTCAAGGGGCTTCCACGCGGTCCTCGCTGTGGCCCAACCAATGTAAACAGCCGTCTTTGGGGCCCCCCCCTTCTAGCTCGGGGGCCCGAGGCAATTGCCTAGTCTGCCTGCCCCGTTGTGTCGCTCTGCATGGGCGACAAAGCCGCTTGCTTTGCATAAGGATAATCTAGCCTGCTCTGATGAACATATGAATTTATGGAGCCAAACTTTGCCTTTGCTGGCCGAGTTCTGGTTTTCCTAAAAAGATTTAGTGGTCACCGTTTGTCCGTCCGCCTATGGCTTCTGCCGGCATTATAATGCACCATCTCATGTATGAACCGGCTGCCGCTTGTCCCGCGTAATGGAGAGGTTGATTGATGGCGAGTGCCAGAGGCTGGGCGTTTAAAAAGTCTGGGAGAAATGTATTTTTTTAAAACAAAAGAGGGGAAAAAAAGAAAACCATAGAAATGAGCGGGGGATCGAGTCATCCAGGTCTTGTGTTTCAGCAGAAAAAGTGTGAACGCAAGGACCGTGGCCCGGAGGAGACTATGTGTGAGGCAGCACGTATGCTGAACTGTTGGCAGACAGCGCAGGAGGAGTTGGGGATGAGTGTGAGTGTGAGTGTGAGTGTGAGTGTGAGTGTGAGTGTGAGTGAGTGTGGAGCATGGTGAGGAGTCACGTTTACCTTTTACTTGTGGAGACGGCAGACATCACCACGCTTCTCACAGGTTTACCACAGATTAGTTTCCACCGCCCTGCCGAAGAGGCCCCCAGCGAGCTTGGCGACGTCATTCCGGGTGGGGCCGTGTTCACGAGGCGGTTCTGCTTAGAATCCGTTTGGATGTCAACTAAACGCGATCGGGGAACGTGTTTCACTTTCGTGGAAATGCCAAATCAATAAACAATAACAAAAAATTGATTTTTCTTGGTTGGAATGTCAATAAAGGAGACGGGTCACTCCAGCTTTTGGTTTGTGGCTTATGGAGGTAATTCCACTCGACTGCAATAATGCTGCTCGACTGTGGTGAATTTTGACCCCCCCGTTCGAGGGCCATTTTGCCGTTTCCATTCCCAGCTGCAAAAGCCTTAACAATGCCGGCCTTTGAGGGGGCTGCCGGTATGAAACATTAATGCATTCAGAGGCAGGCACGTCCATAATTACAGCTTTTGAGTTATATTCGTAGCCACACGGGACTAATCATGGGATTTCGTTTATTTCCAACCTGACTAAAATATTTCCTCTGGCGTCTACATAGCAAATTCCTGTGTGTTCCTGATACATTCGTGGCTATTATGTAATCATTGCTGTATTCGGACACGAGGGACTGGAATGCTAAGCTAATGACTAATAACTAACTAAGGGTCCCTTTTTAAATGAATATCAACCACCATGGGTTTTCAGCGGGAACGAATGTCCAGCAGGCAGTTCGGGGAAGTCAATGAGTGAGGATGGAGGAGACGACATGTTGCCGGCTTTGGCATTTTCGTGGAATTTAGCCGGCAGCAGGAGAAAGTCAACCTCCGTTATTTGGAGGTGATTCTTTTTTTTCCCCCAGGATGAAAATGGCACGGTCAGTGGGGCCGTTTTACCGGCAGAGTTGGGCAGACCGTGTTTCGGTGGGAATGGGGGATTTGTATCCCATGTTGTGCGTCCACCCGCTCATCCGAGCTTGAAACGGTCTGTTCTATGTCTGTATACATTCGGCACAAATTAAGAATCCGTGAGCGGTCCTCTCCGTGCGCACCTCACCTTGTTTTTTTTTATTTCTTTTTTTCCCCCCCCCCCCCCCCCCCCCAACTCTGTAGGCGTGCGAGGCTTTGCCCGGATCACCCTAATTGTACTGGGGATTACTGAGGACACTAGCCTCCTTCCCTCTCCTGATACCTGAGTTACACCTTCCCACTCGATCCAATGACTCACGTCCATATTTCTACCTCGGCAAAAAAAAACAAAAAAAAAACACCTGATGCCAGACCACTACGCCGCAGGAGTCAGGATTAAACTAGGTGAAAGGGCGAAATAAAAAAAGGGTCTGCAGTGGATAAAACAACAAATCACACAAAAATAAAAAATAAATAATAATAATAATAATAATAATAATAATAATGATATTAAGAAGGGAAACATGAATAGAAATGAGTTCATTGTATTTTATGCAGATGTCTGTGAACTAAATATGAAACTAGAGAGCCAGCTGGCGACTGGCATAGCAAATTTTTGGCTTTCAATTTCAGAAATCTGTTTCGCGTTTGGCTTTGACATGGTTTCAACATTCAGACGTCCACTGCAGACTAGGTCGACTCTTATTTCCCAAATTTGCCCCGAAATTCAATCGAGGTGAACTTGGCTCCTATAAATTGAATAGCTAAGGAGCTGAGAAAAAGCCCAAAAAAAAGGGACAATGTCCCAAAAGCCTTGAAGCCAATCTCTTGTTCTGCAGTTATCGGAGTGTTCACAGCCCAAACCGCTGTCAGCTGACGGCTAAGCACGCTGTTCTGCGTCCTCAACTGAGCGAGTCGCTGGTCTGGTGGGACAAGGTTTCAACCCATAGCGACAGTGTGTGTCACCCATAGTCCAAACAGACAGCCGGGCGGCCGATAACGGTCGTAAAAGTCACGTTCATGGGGTTGCACTTGATGGTTCACACGAAATCCGCCTAACACAGTTGTGCGACGTGAACAAATGCCCATGTGTTGGTTTGCAAACTTTCAAACTATAACTGTGAACTGTGTGAATATATGGCCATAATAAGTAAAACGTTCATTTGATTTGATTTTGATTCAATTAGTCACCTTCGATTACCGTACCTGATGCACGATGGTGGAACTTGGTGCCCGCTGGACGCGGAGTGCAAATTATCTGCATTCCAACAAAGTCAGATGCGCGGTATGCTCCAAGGTATGTTTCGGGATGCCCGTGCTGGAGATACTGTATATACAGCATGTTGTGGTTATATCAAGGTTAGTCCTGAGTCGTGTCGGGTGCAGGAATGCTGATGTTATGACAGTGTGGACAGGTGTACGAGGTGAGGACTGGGTCTGCTCACAAGTCTTTCCCACCTTCGCGTGGCCGGACATTGGCCGGCCTCCAACGCTTTCCCCGCCGCCCTGTGTCGTGCTGGAAAATGCTGGGCATTCCTTGAAGATAAAGGACACACACACACACACACAGACACACACAGAGACGCAAAAACAGCAGCCGTCTGGATGACGATAGGTGTGCTTTTCCGCTGTCGCCCGTTGCGCAATGCGGGCCAGATCTGGCCTCCTGTGAGTTTCCACAAGTTTAGAAATCACTGTAATAAGTCATCTATCTCCAGTCACCGACTGATTTATTCTCAGCGTGTTTTTTTTTTCTCCCCGCTTGGAGGTGACTCATCATTTTCCGCGGGTGCAGAACCCGACGTGAATTCTAGAGCCTCTCATTACATGTGACCCAAACTTAAAACCCCCTGAGGAGCGTGAGGGAGGGTCGCTCACTGGAATGCGACACAGTTCCTGGTGGCTGACATATCGGCATCACTTGCAGGCGGGACGATGTGACATAACTTGTGCTGGTTGACATTCTGAAATACGTTATTTACCTAGAGATAAAACCTCGGCGCATACTGATAGCAATAAGGCACGTGAATCCAGCGCAAGTGCCCGGGGGAATAGAGGGAAATGTGTTTTTTTGCAGATGAGTTCCAAAACCTTAAATGCATCCAGTAAACCCACCTAGAGGGTGAAGTAGGCCGGGACTTGGTTTCTATGTTTCCACATATCGAGAAAATGTGGTTTACGAGCTGTAAAAAGATATTTGACATAGTTGTGCGAGGCAATGTATTGTGCATTATTTATTTTCCTATTCTATTTTCCTATCAATAAGTATAGTAATAATTACTTTGTCATTTATTGCCATACAGTATTGTCATTTCGCATAGAAATTTTGACCAAAGCTACAGGATTTTTTTTTTTTTTTGTTTAAAATGCAAATGAGTGGGGAATTAAGCTTTTAGTTTAATTAATGGCTGTATCGAGAATGAAAACTGTAGGTGAAAATACAGTTGATCAATTATCGTGGCAGAGCGACTTATCTTTTTTTTTTGTTTTCCTTTCGTTTGTCAAATCTGTTGCCAAGGTGAAGTCATGGAAGCAGGACCGGAGGCTTGGTCTGTGAGGATGTACTTACACAGGCTGGAATGAGCTGGGTTAGCTTCAGTAATGCTGGCGTCATCCGGGGGATGAGTGGTACAAATGGGCACCAGTGGAACCCCTCGTCCGGCCGGCGACTAAATGGACCAATGGTTTGGCTGCCGTGGGCCGAACCCCCCAGTCGCCCAGTCGCTCATTAACCCTGGTCGATGCTCCGACCTTTACTTCTCTCGGGCCACTTTCACATCATATCCTGATATGTTTCTCAACATTTGATTTGCCCGTTGTGCCATGTTCCCCCATTGGATTAGTGCTGTCATTTAATGATTGACCACTTTGACTATCGGGTCACTACAGGTCAAGGACATAGCATGATGGAGGACGGTGGAAATGATTCTGCTTGTGGTTGAAAAAAAAATATATATATATATATATAGTTATATATATAGTTATATGTTGAATGTTATATGTAAACACAGACACACACATCCTCTTAAATCACAGTCTATACTCCACCACACTACAGTATAGGTCTTTTATTTTTTTTATTTTACAGAATGAAGGACATTGTCAAACAGTAACAGTTTATCTACAGTTAAGACTCCCTCTTCTACCAAGGTCATGTTTAAGGAGCAGTGGAAAAGATGAGATAAATAGTCTTTGGTGAAATACAGATATTAACTTACAAAGATAACTTAAATACATATCATTAAATAATTGGTTGATATGAATTTATATATATATATATATATATACACACAAACACATATTCAAAGGTACACAAATCATGTTCACCCCTCACAGTCACCCTGATGACACATGTAGTGCACTGACATCTCCAAACACATCTCAAATGCAACATTTACAAGAGGAACATCATTTAACTTTCACATGTGCATTACAATGAGTGAAATCCAAGTTGGGAAACTAACCCATCGTTGCCTTAAAAGTGCTTTTGACTCTAAAGAACAGCGTGTGACTTTCAAATGGAAAATAGGCTAAAGTAGATGGTGGTGAGATCCTCCTACATTGTACAGCACTAAAGGGGACTACCCCCAGTCCTATTGCGTGGTTTTTGGAATACTGGGCCATGAAATGCGCTCCGTGTTTTTTATCACACTGTCCTGCACAGTTTGACATGACGCAATGCCCGGCGTCATATAAACACACACAAAAAACACGCCGCCCCCCCAAAAAAATGAAAAGCCTAGTGGCACAATGGTCCAGGGCACAGATCAAACAGAGGCGATAAGAGTCCTGATAGGATGCACCCTTTAGGTCAAACACCTACGCAAAACACACACACCACAAGTGTGAAATAGTACGTTTAAGAAAAAAGAAGAGAGAGATCCACCAGGGTTTTTCTGCATTTTAAAAGCCCTTTAATGATTTGTCACCGGACAATGATTCGCTCCATTACAGCTGAGAGCATGGCATGTTTCACCTCAGCAAGCCTGCGCACAGATTAGATTTAGGACGAAAGGAACAGAACGATGACCACCCTGTGATCTCCAGGCTCCAATGATTACAGGTAGAAGAGGAAAAAGAAAGGCGGAACCGTGCCGAGCGACTTAACATAAAGGAGCAGTTGACGATGACGAATGAAGCACATATCAAAGACAGAATATCCGAGGAATGTCACATTGAGACGTGAAAAAGGCGAAAGAAACGATCGGATGTCAAGTAATGCCAGGTATTTGGTGAATTTAAGCTAAGACGCTTGGGAAAAAAATCCTTATGTTCGTGAAATTCGATCGACATCTAAAACATTGAAGTGACTGAACAATGAATCATCTAAATGACTGCCAACATAACTCAAAAAGTGAATCCGCAGCGTGGAAACATCCGACAGCTCTCCGCAAGTTAAGATCAGCCCACCATCGTAAACTAAAGTCAAAGAACAGACGTTTAGAAGTGTGCATATCGTGAGTCAAAGTTTAAGGCCCGTCATATTTTTGTGTGCATTATGAGGCGAGCTTGTCCTCAGTTGTTCTCCTGCCAATCATCTTCCCACCGTTTCAAAGTTGGACATAAATAGAGAAGGGCAACGCAATTTTGGTGCATCTATTTCAATGCGGACTCCCTTACACCTAACATTTTGGTCACCATGGTCTTTCATTAGAAACCCACATCATTGTAACAGGAGAGCTTTAAGGGTGCCTGTTGTGTGTTGTGTGCAAAATGTTGTATTTCGCACACAAAACGCTGCCAGGTATTGCCAAGAGGAGATGTGAGGAACGACTGACCCTTTCTTATGTATTGGACATAAAAATGGAAGGGTTGATTGAAATGAATGTTAGGTTCGATAAGGGTTTGGACCTCCAACTAAACAGCTGATCATAAGGGATGCTTTGCGTAGTTGGTCCCCCGTAAAAAAGCTTCAGTACGCGTGTATATTTGTACGTGGACGTTCCACACGCAACCATTTCATTGAATTCATGGATTGAAATAAAAATGTGATTTCTATTTCCAGACCAATACAATGGATGCGCAGCATTTGTCGACAGAAGAACAGATCAAAAGGACTCTTCCGTGTCGCTTTTTTTGTTCTTTGTCGCGCTGACCTTTTACGGCTGCACGTGTGCAAATGTGCGGAAGCCACGTGCCTCTTGCGCTTTATATTTATGTACGAGTTGTTGAGGGTGCCGCCACGGGAGGCTCGGGGGCCCCCTCCTCCCCTGCTGTGGCGGTACATATGACTGAAGTGACTAAGCCGGGTTTATTAAAATGCTGTCAACCCTAAAGTCATGACTTGCAGGGGGAACTTATGAGTCACGTGAAAGGGCTAATATTTTCGAGACTTCTTCTTTATTTTTTTCCAGTTTTAGCGTGGAGCTCATGTGGTCCTGACTGCGAGTGGTCTCGCACTGGGGTATAACTCAAGCGCCGGGAAAAGCAGCGGAAAGCCTGTGAACTACACCGGGGACGCTGGCGTTCATGCTGAAAGCGCATACGCGTGACCAATGTGCGAAATAAGTTCCAAACTCGATCAAGAAAATGGGGGGAGGGGTCACGCACAAAAAAAAAAAAAAGAGGTAAGAGGGTTTGTTGGGTCAAATAACCAGGTCTCGGGGAATGCATTGGTTTCGACAGGGCTCCAGCTCAGAGTGCAGGTTGAAATCCACATTAGGGGCTTAAGTGTTTGATCAATGGGCCGCGGGATAACCACCGCTGGGGAGGTCAGTTGGCAGACAGGATCGGGCCACCGGACGGTGTCGAAGACAGGCCTTCATTCTTACATTAACAGGATTAAGACGCCAAACCAAGGCCTCTTGGCTTCTTTAGAGTGTTCAGCGGGGAGAATCGAAAGGGGACCTCAGTGTACTTTGAATGTTCTCAGGATGGTGGGAAAACTCAAACGGGGGGGCTGCGGACAGGACTCGGCCAGTCCCGATCTTGAATTAGAATCTTTAAATCCACGTCGTCAAAAAAAAAAAAAAAAAGTAGCCAGGCACGACATTCAGTCATTTCAGAGTATTATTGTCCTTTTGAGATGGATACACGAAAGTTATGGACTACATCAAAGTCTAACGCAGAGACTACCAGTAATACATTAAGAGATAAATAAATGGCGATATAGATATACTTGCTGCGGGTGTTTGGAGGTGTCTTACTCATCCGTAACTATGGGGGCTTCTAGGGTTAATGGGGGAGGATTCCTCTCTGCCGCTCTGACCAATCAGCTGATAGAGCCGATGGCTGAGGTTCTGCACTTGGCAGGTTCCAAGGACACAGCCCACTCTCATCAACTGGCCATGGTGAGGGTAGTGATGAGCCCCTCGTGGCCCCGAGTGGGCATGGCGGCGAACTCTCGGGGCCCTCCTCTCGTCGGCGAGCCATGCCAGGCCGGGGGCGGCCGTCCTCGCGCCCGAGGCCGCTGCGTGTCGGAGGAAGCCGAGCGGCCAGTTCGGGGATCGGCGGGGGGCCGAAGTGGAGCCGTCGCCGTTCGGCGGGCTTCCTGACCCCTGGGCTTTAACCTTCCTGGGGTGGATGAGTTTGCTGAGGAGCTCCAACCTGAGGAGGGGGTGGAAAAAAAAGAGGCCGGTGAAAATCCGCACAGATGGTCGAGGTGTGTCATTTTCCCAGAAACAGAAGCGAAAATGATAATGATCATAAATCAAGGCTTTGGGTGAATACATTCAATTCAACAATACAGCAAATCCCCCGGCAACTTCTTGAAGCGAACCAACGTTAAGTGACTTCCATTCCTAAAGAACCACGGGGGTCTCACCAGCAGGAGTAACAGACATGCACGGGGACATCACGCTCTCCTCTAAATGCACCACATTGAAGTTAACAGTGCTTCACACGTCGCCTAACAACGGGCGCCATTCGACTGCCACGCTCATGCCATTATGCAAGGAAATCCCGCAGCTCCACGCATGCTAATGGCCGGCTGACTTTCAGTAAACAGTCTGTGTGGGGTGGTGGGGGGTTATGGGCTCTTCCCTAAATCGCTGTTCTTGCGATTCTGGTTAATTCGATTCAGCAAAAGCTGCTGCAGTTTCCAGACGTTTCCATGGGGACGATTTGCTTTGCACCGCCCTCAGTTAACTAGGCGACACCAAATGGAAGACCAGATGGAAACAATAAAGTTTCCTCTTATTTGAGCTTTCATCATTAGGAAAACAGAGGAAGAAAAAAACTCAATTTCACACAGAGCATACACGAGTTTTCGACTCCGCATCAGACCTAATGGCCTGTGAAGATGAACTTGCTCGGCTGGGCAGCGGACCGCTGGTTGCTGGCTGTTCAGCAAACACGGCGGCAGCCGACCCACCATCTGTTCGCCTGTTTGTCGAAGACAGTGGCGTCCCACGACGTGACCCTTGCGGCTCCTGACTGAACCGCCACTGCTGTGTTTGCACAGCCCCCGAGGGGGCGGGGGGGTCCCTCACCAATCCCGACGTTCCGGAGAAGTCATTCGAAAAAGCACGGTTGCCCGGTGGTGGCCAGTGGATTGGTCCACCAAAAAAGCTTCACCGTTAACAATAGCGTCTTGTTTTTGCACAGGGTTTTAAGTACAGCATGAGGGCAAAAAATATCTGCTGCCATGTTTGCTTTTTGTGAGTCAAAAGGAAAGAATCTCTCACAGCACCAGGTTGAGGGCAACTTTCCCACGCATGATCTCGGTGGCCGAGGCCGCGGCGGAGCCAATTATAAAAAGTGCCTTCCGCTTCGAGGAAATTGCTGACCAGTGTCATTTCGCCCCGCACACCGACCCTCCCCTCACACCGAGAGGTTGAGATGCAGGACATGGCAGCACACAGCTTCTCTCGCAGTCTGAAGCTTTTGGTCTGACGCAGTCGCGCTGCAGGCTCACTGCTGGCAGGTTTGGTCGCACGACAGACGACCTGCCGTCCAACAGTGACAGTGGCTGAATAAATAGCTGTGTAACACCAGGCCACAGACACGGACACACACACTCAAACTCTATTTCCAGGACGGGCTTGGCGGTGCCACATCACCAAGTTACACCCACCTTGTGCGAGCAGAGTGAGAGCTCTTTACACGGCCCTGCACCAAGCCGCGCGGATTATTCTGGCGACCTTAAAATGGTGTGCTGAGAGCTAAAGACCAGGCCGGTCGTCTCTGGGCATCAAACCTGTGCCGACGATGCGGGGTCACCATTGCGACTTTTCAACAACGGGGAAAAAGTAACACAGCCGCACCTCTCCGGCCTTGGCCGAGGATTGGACTTTGCCTGTCTGCCTTTTAATCAGCTCCAGCTTAAACCACAACTTAATTGGCCAGTAAGGGCATCGGATCTGGCTGGCAGACAAGAAACCCCGTGACTGTGATCCGGCCGTAACTGCAAAGGGGGAATGCTCCCCGGGAGGACTCTGATCCCACAACTCAACAGGTATACGGATGGAAGATGTACCAATTAAGTTCACCTCTAATTGGCCCCCAGTTATTTGTCATCCCTCTGTGCGGTCAAATTCACTGGCACCCCTGATTTTCGGAAATTCATCAAAATGAACATTACGGTAATGGTTTTCGTAAAATGTCCAAGGCTACTGTGTGTACCCTGGAACAAATTTACCGGCACCCTTAAATGTGTTAATGCTCTGAAGACATTCTGGATGAAGTACTTAATATTTGCACTGCAAATGATTTCAACCAGTTCAATGAGGAGCGGCCACGGTCTTTTTCGTTTGAATTTTTCTTCCGAATGAACCACACGGCAGGCCGTGTTGCGACTTTCAAGGTCTGACATGAAGTCGGAGTGAGTCGTCCCGATTTCGACGTCACACCTCACCCATGGAGAGGGGAAATCCTCTGCAACCCGAACACACCACAGCGACCCTGTATATCACCCTACAGTACCATGCTGGTGATACGCATCATCATTTCCTGAGAAGTTGACGGCCGTTTAATCTGCAGTAAAAATGGAGCGCTCATTTCTAATCTTCCACACAACAGTGGGGAGATTGTTATTTGCAAAAAAAATAGAAAAATAGGACAAAAAAACTGGATTGGTGATTTATTTCCCATGAAACAGTGGATCTAGTTGTTCAGAGGCATTTTCTTGTTTTTCCCCATAACCTCCTCTATGTTACGTGATTTGCTTTAAGTAAGCATTACATGGAGATTGAGCATACTCAGTGCGGACGGCAAATGACGCGGAGAGACAGGATGCCAAGTAAAAAAGCCATACGTTTGCTCAGAAACTGCATCATTGTGGGGCAGCGTAGACGCCAGAGCGTGGGTTTTTCCCATCAAACCCCTCTTAATCTCAACTCCCATTATTCAGCAAGCTGGATCTTATATACATACGTACGTATATGGTATACATGCTCATTCCCGTCTCCGCCATGGTGTGGCTTTCAGCATGGAGTGGAAACCTGCTCTTTAAAGTTGCGCAGGGTGGAATTTAGGTCTTAGCCATTAATCCACGGAGGAATTCTCTCCCTGCCTCTTTAGTCACGGCTTTCCGCCTCCTCGGCTTCAGCCTGCGTTTGGTCAAATTGATCCTGAGGCAGCCGCATGTGTGCGCTACACACGTACGGGTGTACGTGTTTGTGCTAACAGCCAAAGCCAAAGAGATGACATACGAGAGGAGGCCTCTCCTGCGATGATTTGCAGCGGAGGCCAATCAAGGGTTTGACCACTCTGCAAGTGTGTATACGCAATAATGACAAGAGTAATGCACTTGTTGTTCTCTGATAAGCTCCAAACATGCCAGGATAGAGACAGCAAATCGAGAGGACTGTTTCTCAGGTAAATATTGTGTTAAGAGAATTTACGTGGGGCGTCTGAGCTCCACGCTCGACAAACCCACACATACGCAGAGTGAGTTAATGATTTAACAAAGAGTTTGAAGAACAAACCCTGATTTCGAAATGTTTTTACCCAGAACATAAGCGCAGACGGACGTGTCGTCGTCATCATCGTCCAGCCGCAGCAAACTTGACCACAAGTCAGATTTAACCTCTCCTACAGCGAGTCTCTTCCCATTTCTGGAATTTGTATTGTAAAGCCGCTAAAGCTACATTTAACTTGTCTCCTGGCTGTGGAACCAGTTTTTCTTTTTTCGCCCCCTTGCAAAAAAAAAAAAAAAAAACTCAAGATGTAAAACGACAACGAAGGGGATTGTGCCGTGTGTTATCCGAGGAACGTGCAATTTCTCCTTGTTTGGAAAGTGCCCTCGGCTATTGTCTCAGCTTTGTGTTTGTCGTGCCCTTATCAGGACACATGGGGACACCGTGGACACGAAGGCAGAACAGGGGAAGGAACGACATCTTAGCTGAGACGCGTTCGGTGTCCAGTGGGTGGAAAAACGCCTCATGCTGTCAGTCCGTGATGGTAACAGAACAGTATGTACTCTGTGTGGTTCAGAGAGAGAGAGAGAATTTACTGTCCTAATTAAAGCCCGACCGGACATTTATGTGAGATGTGCAAAGTGAAAGAAACTGCGGGAGCACTGGAGGAAAGGGGAAGCTCCCCACGTGTTGTCAGAGTGAAATACATTTGTATAGACCTTGGCCAGCTACACTGGTAAAGGTCGCAACAAAAATGACACTGCCCAACGGCAGATCTTCGGTTTACACGGTCAAGAATACCATGATCCCATGAGCACAGATCAGCTTCAGACCACACGGTTTGAAGTAAGGCGCTTTTCCCTGGTGGGATTTATCATTTTTCGGATCTTATTGAAGTGTCCAGGTAGCTGCAGAGAAAGCAGGATTTGCCAGCTACCACAATGACCAGGGTTCAATCATTTGCGTTGTTTTTATCCGAGATTAGTGCCACAAAGAGCACCAAGAGCATCCACACCCTGTGTGCAAAAGGGTGCTTACATATACTGTAGAATGATCCTACTCTGATGAACTAAGTAAGGGGTGGGGGGGGGGTCACATTCCCCAAATTAGATGACCATCAGAAGACATACAAGTCTAATGAAGACTTTACTTTCTTGGAAAATCCCACTCTGCTGCTACGTCAGTTTATCTGAAACTGCAGTGATGTCTTAAATGATGACCCTTAAAAGCGGAGCTGGGATGTAAGGGGGATTACGGTGGCGGGCAGGTGTCGAGAAAGAGACCAGGCCCACACGATCAGGTTTCAGCGGCAGGTGTTCACCGCTTGAACGTGGGTCACACGCACGTGTGCAAGAGATGGCCACGTGAGAGCAAAGGACAATTCCTTTCGCACTGTTAAATATATATATAAATATATGGTAATTAGTGTTTATTTTTTTTTATTTTTTTTTAAGAGTCCATATATCGCATTTGAGAATTGCAACTGATGGCGTTCATGAGGGATGCAGCCTCCCCCTGGTTCCCATCAGCGCTGATGCTGAGCCAGTGGCTGTGGATCCAACATCCACCACAAGAGGGCGCTCACACACCAACTCCTCCACACCTCCCGCCGCTTCCTCGACACTGCAAACCCATGCCTGTGCTGCGTCGCTGGCGGAGCAAACATCTTAATGGGTCGGTGGCTTTAACATGGACTGTTGAGCCGGGCTGTCTCATGTCTTATGCGGAGCTAATAAAAGCTCCGTCACAGAAGGGGTGGAAAAATACAAATGCCACTTGGGGCCTACAATAGGCCATGCTGGCATTTCTGGCCTGCCTACAGACAAACTGGTTTGCCAACTTAGGAAATAACAGTTTTCCCTGCATAATCACAAGGAGATTAAACCAAACAAAAACCTTTATAAACAGTCACTCATGTGACAGCGTAGGCAGAGGTGGACGAAGAAGGAGAGCAAAAGGACATCACCCTGAGTTAAATAGGGAAAACACACTATACACGTATAGCATTTATAGGACTCAATCATGTCATCATCAGTGTATAGATAAATTATTGTTGCTGTGGTTCCATATGCAAAGATTATTATTTTATTGTTTTCATCATTTGTTACACAATCCCAATCTCGTGTTCTGCATGACCTACTGATCGCTTTCAGCCCTCCATTGAAAATTAACACAATAAGATTAGTGTCTGAATGCGATTTTGATAACAAATACCGTAAGGCTACGTTATTCCGAAAACATAAAACGGACAGATTCTTTTGGTTGGGTGTTTTTTTAAACGTTTGTCCACTGTTGTTATTTGTAGTCAATGGATTCAACTCAAAATTATGATGAATTACTATTTGTTACTGCTGCCAAAACAGGGATTATCTCAAGGGGTAGGCCTTTTTTTATGTATCATGGGAGAGCCTTCAACATTGTAATCTATATTATCTTGCATCCGCCTGGCTCAATACAGCACTTTCATTTCACCACAGTAACGGTGCGTGTGATTTATTTCACAGGCTAAAGGCAATGCTCCAGCCCCAAATTGTGATTCTGAAACCGAAACATTATTAATAACAATGAGCCCCAACGTGTAAATGAAATGAAAGGTGATCATGAATTATCATTTCCCTGAATGCTGAGTTGTACTCTTGGCGTGTTTAAACAGAACCAGAGTTTATTAACACACACACGCGCGCACACATTTGCACACACACAAGCACACAGAGATAGACAGACAGACAGACACACACACACACACACAAACTGACAACTTCCCTGCTGACTCTGTAAAGATGACACACAGACGTACTGCACTGTACTGACACATTGTATATTCTAAGGGGGATATTATCGAGCAGTATCTTGTAATATTAACAAAAAATAACAACAATATTATGAATAATACCAACAACGATAACAGGGTCCTCCGCCTTGCAGCTACATGTGGCGCTCAAATATTTCGGTAACTTTGGGCACGTTTATCCGGACTGTTCAAAGACTATTGCGCCAATCAGAGGAGAGCAGCGGATTAGTAAGGTAGTTCCCAGGCGGTGGGGGTATGAAGCCGTGATCCTACCTGCTGCTGTCGGGACGCTCCTCCACCGGCAACGCCTGCAGCTGCTGGAGGCAAACCAGGCTGATGCAATACACAGTTAGCGGGAGAAGGCACCGCATCTCGGGTCCCACTTTAACCGTACACCCTCTCCGGAAAGTAGTGGGCGAGGTTCAATTCCCCAAGGGTGGTGGTGACGTTACAGACGCGAAAAAAAAAAAAAAAAAAAATTGAAGTGTAAAAATAATAATAGGGATTTCTTTAAAAAAAAAAAAAAGTTCCCCTGGCAGATTGATGGTGAGTTCAGGTATCCAAGAGATTGTAGAATAAAACCTTTGGGAGCAAAGGAGATGTAATAAACGATCAATTAACTTGCTGCTCATAATCCCAGCGATAAGACAGACATTGGAGCCGGTGGACGTGCATTTAGATATCTTTTACTCATTGCATTCATTGTAAACTCCCTCTCTTCATGGGCACACACACAATCTACTAACACACATGCCCCCACTACTTCACAGCGCCCAATAAAAGTTACGGACGTGAAGGAAAACACAATTTGCAAATCACAAATACATTACTCACAAGATCTGGTGAAGAAAACATGCTCTTCATGTAGCAAAGTTAAAAAAAAAAAAAAAAAAAAAAAGAGGAAAGGAAAGTCTTACCTTCTTTGGGATCCACAGCTCACAACATAATTGTAGCTCAGAGTTTGTTTGGCTGCGTTTGTTTGAGACTTGTTGTCTCCTTTTCTCTCTCCAATGAATCCAAACGTGTTGGTCAAGATCAAATTCTCCAGCGAGAAGCTGTGCGCCGGTGAAATTGTGGGTTTAAATAGGGAGTGGGCGGAGTCCACTGCGTCAAGTGCCGGTGGGCCACTTCAGGAGCAAAGGTGGCACAAGCGTGTTGGGTGCCCTGCTTTTGTTTGTTGGGCCAACACTAAAGGTTCAAGGTAACCTCAGGAGAGGCGACAGAAAGGCTGCTATATTTAGAAGAGAAAAAAAAAAATCAATGTGATGGCAATGCTTACATATTGCTTTATGGGAAGCGAAGAGTGCAAAAGAGCGCGATAGTTTTGTGCAAATTCACTGGTCATATAGCACCACGGCCATGGACATAACAATAATAATAGGGACCCCAATAAGGACCCCCCCCCCAAAAAAAAACAGCCACTGTAAACTTGACATTGAATGCAGCATCGTAGATCTGATTCATTAGTCATCATATTAATCGTCACAACTAGGCGCCACAGAGCTGTACAGTGCGCTCGTATGCAGGGATACTAAGGATACATCCTAGTATCGTCCGAGTACTTAGTGTTTCTGACAGCCTCACCAACCGTGCGCATTCTCAGGAAAACCGCACACACTTTCACAAATTTCTCAAGCAGCTTGTCGTCCAGGCCAAACCCCTCTGCCTATCTCTTATCGCCATAGTCAGCCAACATGCTTGAGCTAGATAGGGAGACTTTCGGGAATCCTCACAGATACGCTCTCCTCGCGAGGCGTCATTGGTAAATTCAGTCTGTCCGAAGGCAGCTGTCGTGTGGAGTCACATGTCTAAACAAGTACTTTACAACTGTGAAGTAATGACTCAGAAGATTCCACCTATCACGCCTTGTCTGTGAGGATTTTCGTCGTGTGACCAAGTTCCCTCCTTCCGTTCTTGTTGAACGGACTGATGCGGGGTCTCACGGCGTACACTTGCGCCGGGTCACGCCTCGGATGCACAGTGCACGAAAGGAAAACGTGTTCAGAGGGGTTAACTCCGTGAAGTGGTTGCCGTTCCTAGTATTGGAAAGAGAAAGGACAACGGGGGGGCAGGGAAAGCCAAACAGAGTCTCCATGCGAGGAATTGGAGGATGCAACGTTTGTCATTCGTCTCTTTGCTGATGCAAAAATCCTCTCAGGCTCACAAAGTCTTGGTTCAAATAAACAGCTGAGCTTGGAGTACATGTATGGTTAGGATTTCCATGTTGGGGCCGGCAAAAATGTCCTCGCTTATTTCTCAAGTGTTGTCAATCCCGCGGTAAATGCGAAGAGATACATCAAAGCAAAGGCCCAAAGCTTCTGCACCAATGGTCTGATTGTGTTTAAATCTAGAGGGGGGGGATGCCTTCATTTCCTGGAAAAGCATCAACCTCACAAATTAGTAATAACTAGCAGTGAGGACATGCTTGAAGTCATTTGTGCATCGTCACCCGTGCTGTACAATCGTTGCCGGGCCAAAGACTTGATATGCTATTGATCCCTGCCTTTCGTGTAATGTGAGGCGATGCGTGAGTGATATTCACTTAGACAGATTTGTTACCGATAGTTGCCAACTTCTCACCCTGGCCCGCATCGTCTGACAGCTCCGCTCAGCTCAAGACCTCACTTTGATCCTCTCTATCGGCTTCACATGGAGTTTTTCCACAGGCTGTAAGACCATCAGAGGAAGTTGCACACTAATCCAGAGCTGGATGCGATAAATTCTCACACGGCAATTGAGAGACTGTTACCAATTCACGCCCTTCATTTTCATACTTTTTAACGTTAAAGTATAACGACAAGGCGGTCAGCCGCGTGTGGTCCCGACCTTTGACCTGCTACCTAGATGTAAGGTTGATTCAGTTGCAGTCGATATGCTGACATTGAATATGTATGTTTTCCAGCTTATAATAACTCATTTATCGCTCAGACTTCAGGATCAGGATCCGGGTCACTTCTGAACCATTTCTGACCTGTTTATGTAAGAACCCTTTGGCTTGTGACAGTAGCCAGTGAATCTGGCTCAGGCTTCAAACACAGCGCTGGTTTGATCTCTTGATTCACTTTTGTTTTAGGCGGCAATTAGCGAGTTTGAGTATGTACTCTTTGGAGCTGGCCAAACACCGCGCAGGACATTCTTTAAGAAGAGCCTCCGTCTGTCCGGCTTTGAAAGTCCTCCGAAAGGGAAAAGTTTGGACGTAGTCAACTGATCATAGATCAAAGGGACCTTTGCCTGATTGTGCAGTGTCCTCTTTCATGTTTCCAATGGGTAACGATTGGGCCGCAGCCTGCCATTGTCTAAACATCAGAAATAACCAGTCTTGTCTGCAAAGGCAAGTACGAACATTGTGTGATGCAAACTCACTCATGCCAAGTCTGACTTTTTAAACATTGTATTACTGTTGAAAGGTTCATGCTGCCAGTTTAGTTCCACCTCCAGAATGGTGTTTCTGATGTCTCAACTTGGTGGCCACAGCATCGGATGGTTGACACGAAAGGTGTTGTTCTATATTTTTCTTACTGACCTATTAATGATAATTATTGAATTTCCTATTTTTTATTCTAATCTCTTCATGTATTTTCCCCTGGCACTTGGTTTGGAAAAAGCTACACCAAAGTGTTGTTTTTTGAAAGTCTTATGGGTTTTTTCTATAACAAACTACTTACAGGTGCTATATTTGATTCCTTCATGTTATACTACTTCAGGTTGGGACAGGATGTGACAGTGACTCTTTACTTTTGAAAAGGCGAGATAGGACACCTGATCCTGAGGCCACCTGGCCTGGCACCAGGAGAAAAAAAAAACACTTCTGCACGTTTACATGTTTGTGCTGTGATTGTGTTTGGGTATTGCTGTGAAAAAAGCAAGATAAACAGCAGCTTGATGCTGATGTGCCCCAGCTATAAATGTGGCCCACGATACAAAACAAATGTATCATTCTAGCCAAGGCAATGTCGTCCAAAGTGGCCGAGCGGAGGGATTTCACATGCAAACACGCTACACCTGCAGGTTTAAGTAGAACACCTGGTATCATCAGTGTGTGCTCACCTGTTTACCTCCTGGCAGAGGCTGATCTGGCTGGAAATGTTATGTTTTCTGAGATACTCAGAACTTACTCAGGTCACAGTGGTACATCACTGGTACTCTAATGCTGCATCTCCTGTATCTTGCTCTGGTAAAAAAAAAAAAAAAAACTTTCCATGTCCACATGTATAATATTTTTGCAATATTTTCCCCTTATTTTGTGATTCAAACTAGATTAGCCCACACCCTTGTGAAAAAACCCTTCTACTTCCTCCTGCCTACGTTTACAAATGACAACCAGAGATTTTGGACATAGAACAATATGTGAATGTGACGTATATGTAAAATAGGTGTTTAGCTTTTGGGGTGTTTTATGGGGGTGAAACTAAACGTTCTTCAGCTCTATGTCAGGTTTATTCCATCGCAGGCCCGTGTGGTAGTCTAATGATTGCTGCCCCCTAGTGAGCCTCATGTGACATCAGCACACTACGTATACTGAGGGAGTCCGGTTGAGAGCTGTCCCATCAAGACCAGCCTCAGTTGACCTCCCAAATGTCAAACAAATATCATGAACAATAACAGACTATCTTGGCTGCTGTCTTGGATTGAAAAATAACTGTTGCATAAGCCACCATCGAATTCCCTGTGAGTCTGAGTCATTTTCTTGACTCTCTGCTGTGCTGTTAACATCCCCTCGTCTCCGCCAGTCGACTGGATTTGCCGCGTTTGTTTGGGACGGTGGACGAGCGGGGTTTGTTGTTGTCTCTGTCCGCGCACCCTCGGTCGAATTTGTTTGGAATGGCTGCCTACCAGTGTTGTGTTGCGTTGTGTGCCGTGGGGGGGGCAGAGAGCCGCTGGCGTGGTGCTCTGCCCGCTCTGTGGAGAGGTGAGGGATTGGGTTTCAGTGTGGGAAAGATGAGGGTTGAAGGACAGAAGTGTCTGATAGCAGCCCAGCTCCTGGTTATCACGGCGCTTAATGAGGAAAACAGGGTTCCGTGCAGCAGGGCATTTTTGTTTTCACGGTGATACTACTTTGCTGCACAAAGTCACGTCCACGCACAATGATATGAACAGAATATTCTATTGAAAAGAAATGCAAGCATCAGAATTAAAAAAGAAAATTCATGTCTTATTTGGAATAAGGTCAATAGATATCCCTCCAAGTTTCCTTACACTTTTGGCCACGTAGCAGGATTTACTGCCTTGCCTAAGGACTCTTAATGTGTTTAGTGCAGACAAGTCATGATGCCTTCAAAGCAAATGCCTCTTCACCGTGACATTGCAAATTGTTTTTCGGAAGTCGCAACGACTTTTAATACGTCACTCATCATTTACCACTTGGGAACACTATTTGGCAAAAATGACATAAGTTACATATTTTATCGTAATTTCGCATTGAAGTTCATCAGGTGCACTGATGATGCAAGGAGATGACGAAAATCGGTCACTACTGAGCTACGTTATGGGAACTAGTTTCTGGAGCGCCATCCGTAGAGTAGCCTCCGCCGTTTGAATCGCTCTTTTTCTTTCTTTCACATTTTATAAAAACGAAATACAAACTTCCTGGAGTATTCCTTTAATTGATGTATACCTGGAGGAATTGTGAGCGATACTGTTTCAAAGTATACCTGCATTACATAAGCTTACGTTTCATGCTACAGGGGAATATGACATCCGTTATCGTCTACCATGGATGTTGTGGGTAAAAACACATTAGCTGCAAATCCAGATGTCCAGCGGTTTAGTGTACACAAAGCCTTTCGCCACATTGCCTTGGCTCAACAAACAACAAAGGGGTTCAAATTACAGTGCCTAAGGGTAACCCAGGGTAGGGACAGTGTAAAGTTAAACGTTTCTGTGTGTGTGTGAAGCCATGTGTATGTCTCAGCTCAGGGGAATTTTAAACTAGCGCGATGCTCGCTTAATGAAGTGTTTTCGTGTGCCATGCTTCACCTAAGCTGAGGGGAAATGGACTGCTGGAATAGACCTGTCGAAGGCAATGATGTGCAAGAGGCCTTCAAACCACTTCCTGTCTATCGGTGTGTCTTCAGGAAGTCACGTGGTTGCTGCATCCTGCAAAGGCCAGCTTTGAGCTCTGATTAGACTGCTTGTTCGAAGAATAGAGAATCAGTGTCTGGGCAGGCACATTACTCAAAATAAAAGCGGGAATGATAGTGTGAACATGATGATGACTGAATACTAAAACATCTAATTCAGTTTTATTACCTATAAAGGTGAGCTGTAAAAGTGAGTGTGGCAATGTGAATGATATCTCAACTGTGTGTGAAAATATTTGGTTGTAGTGAGCTCAGAGTTGCTATATAGTTTTGACATTTCTGTGTTTGGTACAGTGAAGAAAATAAAAGGCCATTGGCGCAAGTTGTTCTTTTTAGGTTATGAGTATTTATTTATATTTCACTGGTTCCCCTTTAGGTTTTAGCTGCATAAAGTGATCTACCAGTTATTGGTTCTACTGCACAATGATGTGCCCTGCCAACAAAATGCTAAATATTATCTATACATTATCTTTGCTGAGAAACAGACAACATACTATATTTCCAGCTAAAACCATTTGAATGCAAAATGTGTTCAAAGGAAACATCTCTGATCATTAAGCAGGAGGACAGTTGCAAACTTTGACTTTATCGAGGAAAGATGTGTAACTGTGTGTATCCTTGGAGAGACAGCGAGAGACTGAACTCTTCTTGTCTTTGTCTTTCCTTCTTCCTGACCCACTGTGTATCTCTGGCAACTTGTCAAGTGTGGTTCAAGGTTAGGATACAGTGATCGTCAGCTGTGAGAAAATAACCTCAGCATGAATCCCTGAGAGGAGTTTTCACAAACCAGCTTGAGATGCATGTTATGGGCTCTTAACGACGCTGTGGTTGTCAGATGTTGTTGTGTTTACCTCCAGTCATCACTCCAGTTGTGAGTGTCTGCATCACTGTACGAGAAAAGCTGTTTCTGAGTGTTGGCATAACAAAGCCCTTGAAGAAAAATGTGACTTCTCATGCTTAGGATTGTTTTCAACCAGGGAGTGATAAGCACTTTAGGGCAAAGGTCACAGCACAGGAAGTGTTGGAATTCTCTGAAGGCAGTTGCAGTGCTGACAGCCAAGGACAGGCCACACGGTTGTTGGCCTGCAGGCCTCTCTCACCGCCCTCTGACATATTATTTGCACATTCAAATTGACACTACAGCAGTATGAGAGTTTTTTTTTCTTCTGTCGCTGTAGCTTAATTCAAATAGTTCCACGCAAAAGTTCAACTTTCTTCATATTTTCCTCACTGATAACCTTTGCTTGCAACTAAAAGTTGCAGCCACACAGACAATTTTTCAGGGCGAAGAGATGTGACACACAAGAAATGTAATGTTTATGTTGGGAAATGATATGGCGGCGGAAAAAAAGATTACTAGTGGGTAGATTGGGGAAATGTATCTCATGAAATGTTTGTGTTTTTGGAGCTGCAAAGCGGTTGGGGTAAAGAGGTAAAACTGTACCTGTGTGTTGGACCTCTAAAAAAACCCAAAATGATGATTACTCCGTTAAAAGCTGCATCTGCACCAACGTCTGCTCTTCGGGCACCTGAGTGATGGCTTGTCGGATTTGGAGAAGAAAATTGTGGAAAACTGCTCTTCAACATGCTGTGCTTTCATTTCCTTTCTTTTCACCAATTGTTTCAGCTCTGCTTGTCTGGCGGTCATACGTACTTCATCCTTACCTCATCAGGTAAGTGGTGAAAGAGTGGAGGTCGAGGAGGTTACCACGCAAAAAGAACGTTGACAGTCTTATCAATTAATATCGCTGTGAGAATTTAATTCTCACAATAATTGTCGAGTCATTATTTCTACCAAGTTTAAGACGTCTGTGTAGATTTACAATACATATGTTGTTATGATCAGCAGTGGGCCAGTGTTTCCTGATTGGACATAAAAGCAATTTAAGTCCCCAACAAGTAGTCTTGCTCGTGCATCCCCGTTTAAAAATAAGCCATTTCCTTTGGATTTTTGTGGGTTCCGTCTAGTTTAAGGCCCGCGGAGTCATCGCCACCATTCACCCCTTAATCACTGTTTTTCTTGTACAGTTTTTGGTCACAGTTTTGGCCCCCGAGCAGCTTTTTTTTCGCTCCTCGCAAGAGACATTCCAGGCGAGCGGCCCCTCCCTGCGCGACCCTCAGTGCGCAAGCGCGTGGCTCTCCGCTGTCAGGGCAGTGACAGTATGGCGGCGGGGTGCAGCTGGAAGGATGCTACTGTCGCCCGCGATGCGTCTGGCGCCGGCAGGCCCTGAATGGACACGTGACGGCAAAGAGAGCAGAGAATTCAGCGAGACGGGCCCGTCGCCGTGAGCTCCAAAGATGGCCAGGCTCGCCGACTACTTTGTGGTTGTCGGCTACGACCTCGACAAGCGAGGTGGGTGCTCGAGTTTAGCCTGCTAGCTTGATAAGCGTCGCTCTCGTTAGCCGTGGCTAAAGCGGAGGCTGCCCGGGGAGGCGGGGACGGGCCGGTCGCCACTGGCGGCTGACCCGACTCGAGGCGCCGTCGGGTTAGGGCCGGCGATTCACGACAGGCCGGGGACGCGCGGGCCTCACGGGATTAGCGGACTTAAACGCTCACCTGTCAGCCGGTGTCCCGCATTTCCTACGCGGGGACGCTTTGAATGCACGAACCAAACGGTAGCGCCCAACAGCCGGACATGTTTTAGCTGTAGCAAAACAAACGGTTTCCCACTGTTGACAGCGAACTCGCTAAGGGCTAACGGTAGCCGGACTAGCTTGGTGGAGGGGGGTGGGGAGGGGAGGGTGATGGTGATGGTGTTCGCTGGACTGTGACCCTAAATCGGATTTATTCTCCCGCTTCTGTTTCAGTTGTCTGTCAGTCGGCACCTCACTGCTGCCAGTTGGCGACCTGTCAGTGTTGTGGCTATGGGCTCCTGAGCAGTTAGCCCGGGACGGGTCAATACGTGTGCTTAGCTCCACTGGGACTCGATTTTAAGCCTTTTCCAACCGGGAATCGATGCTTCTCGGCCTTGTTGCAGATTGTTTTTGTTTGTTTGTCTGTGTGGCTGTGCGGATTAGGCGCGACGGCATGCCCTGCACTGAACCCCCTTGGACCGGAGCCCTGGTCCCCTTGTGTTGTTGGGACGGGGTCTTCTCTTCGCATCAGCTTTGTCCTAGATCTCTGCATTTTATAATAGCCTGTTTAATCATGAAATATTCACCCCGCCTGTCCGATGGGAGCACACTGCTTGTAACGTGCTGGAGCCTTTCATTCAGAGTGGAGTTTTGTCCATGACTTATTCAGAAGAGGCAAATTGTACCATGACAAGCCCTCTGTGGCTAAAAGTGGGCAGGGGGCTGGCTTTTATCCTGATGATGCTGGAGCAACCTACATCCCATTTCTCACTGCATGGAAGCACTTATTGCCTCTCGTATTTTTTCTCCAGAAGGGGCTGAATACAGGATGTTATAACGTGGACACTGCAAACGCTGCAGAAACTCTCTTTCCTGTTCTACCGTAGCTGAATGCAAGGCAGAGCAGAACAGGCCTGTAAAAAGCATCTGGGAACCAGACAATAAAGCCACAGTGGCTTTAATGCATAAAAGGCTCCTATGCCTTGTAAAGCCAAATATTCAAGTTTGATGATGATTGCTGGCGTTGCCCCACTAATGCAACCTCACAGTTAGCAGTAACCTTATTTCAGGCTTATAGGTGGAGGTCATCATCATTTGATGCACAGAGAAGCCACAGTTAACTTCCTTAGCATCAGAAGTTCTTTGACTGTACTCAATATTGATACACCCCAGCTCACTTCTGTTCCTCCAGTATGGTCCGGTTCCTCAAGCATCATTGCCTAGGTCCAACAAGACATAGAGATATGTATTTTAGTATTGGTTATTTGGCCATTATCCTCGTGAAAGCAAGTTCACCAATCCATATTTTAAGTCTGGCACACTATCAGTGGAGGATCTCATGGGTCACCAGTGGGTTACAAACTTTTGTGCCCCTTTGTGATCATTTATGGTTGTATTATCCTTTTTCCAGCTGTGGTGCTGCTGGCACTAAATGAGAAAACACTAGGCCGAAAACACTTGGCTACGATTCAAGATCCTCAACCATAAGAATACCAGGAATTCTGCAGCACAGTGGCGTTTCCTTTTGTGTCTAAACATCTCATGCATCCTGTCTATGGGAATGTATTTGTGTGTACTTGTGTGAACCCTTGTTGCCTCTCAGTCACTGGAATGTTGTGCAAGCGTGGGCACTGTCAGGTTGTCAGGGATAACATCACCGTTGCACATTCACGCTCAGAGTGTCGTCACCAGCAGACAGCTTGTGGGTGTATACAAACACCTGCTTTTTTATGATTTTGATTTCTTTTATTTCAAACAACGCATGACGGTGTTTAAAAGACACTTCCCTGAGGGTAAAGCCTTGAATCTCCATTCACGCTCCCTCATTGTCTCTTTAAGTGTCGGGTTGCCCAGATTGTGCTCAACCTAGATGCTAAGTAGTACTATTTGTGCGTCTTACACAGGAGCCAAAATGGCTGCCGGTGGGATGGGAAGGGTCCATAGTTGATGGGGTGTGGTCCTAGGCCTGACCCCGTGTTATGACAGCGGTGCCTTCACTGCACCGAAGACCTGGCAGCCAATTAGATGCACAGTGTGAGGCCCAAACAGGAAACAGAGGAGGGGACCCGAGGGAAACTTATGTTTAAGAATCCAGTTTGTGTGTGTGTGTATGTGTGTGTCTGAAAACCAGGAAAGGGGCTTGTTTGGTTTGTGTGCGTCTGTGTGAGGCAGTCTCATTCAAGACAGTGAAGACACACACACACACACACACACACACACACACACACACACACACACACACACACACACACACACACACACACACACACACACACACACACAGACCCTAACATACAGGCCCCATTGTAGCTCCATCTGTGTGCCTGCGGTTCTGCAGTTCGAGGGTGTTGGTCATTGCTACGGCCGACTCTAAACAGAATGCAGGGTGGTTGTTTTCATGCTGGAGTGACAGCTCTGGCATACGCAAACGCCATTGAAGCCCAGCCTCCTCTGCACACACAAACGCGCACATACACCCCCGACAGCTTGCAGTCAAGCTGCGTCCATTCATGGCATTATAGGCCAGCGAGGAAGGCAACAAAGAGGTGCTCTCGGGGCAGACTGAGCGCCTCTGGACTTTTGTGTTTACAGAACTCAGGTTTTTCTCTAAAGTTATGACCTAGGGATTTGCAAACAATATGTAAGCCTTTGGGGTGATAGCGTAGTTACCGAAAAGACATAAAGCAGTGTACAGTAACTCTCTCTTTGGGATGGGCTTATTGTTGCAGTGATTGAAGTCTCAGTCGGCTTTTAAAATGAAATTGTTTTCTTAATTACTAACATTTGTCGTCTCCAAAAATGAAGTTATAGATAACAGTTTTGTGTTGCAAAGTGCCATTTTTTTTCCCTAAACTTTCTTCACCTAAGCCCTGTCCCTGGGATATGGGTATCCCCTCTTAAGGCAGAAGTTCCTTGTTTTTCTTTTCTTGGCTAGTTCAGATTTACCCCGTTCCTTACTGTGCCCATTCTTTCGTTTTTTCCTGCGTGTGTTGTGCTCACAGGTGCATTTCACATAGAGAGGGTGAGGCCACTGTGCATTAGGCTCAGTGGTTTAATGGCATACTCTACTGTTAAAGGCAAGACGAAGTAAGCGGGAGGAGAGAGGAGTGTGTCTGATGTTGCCAGCGGTGCCTGCCTGTGGGCAGCCACTTCCTCCATCGCTTCAGAGCGGGGCTGTAGTCTTTCAGGCCCTCCAGAAATAGCCCTCACAATCTGCCTTTCATAAAGGGACCGAGTGACGCTGGGCTGTGGCAGTGCACTGATGCTTGTGTGTTGGCGAGTCCTGATATCCCGCTGTCTCTGTGTGTTTGCTGCGTTACCGTGGCAACCTGTTTACCCCCATCCCTCATGGGCTGTGGGTTGTGATGAGCATACTGACCAGTAGGCTCAGACTTCTCTGTTTTAGCCTGAACCTAACTGTGGCAATATTTTGTCGTAACATGCATGAGACTGTACATTTTTACTCGATCACTTTGCAGAAATTCCCAATAATTTATTCTGTTGCAACCCTTCAAGTCGAGTGAACCCACAATAGATGTATTATGGCAGTAACATAAATAAAATGCAATGTGCTATTACTAAACAGGGAATATATTTGCACCTTTTACAAACAGATGCCTTGGTGCTCTGGTCAGGAACAAAATAATCCCGCCACTCTGTTGTGATGTTGCATTCATCATTGTGTGTGCGTGTCTGTGTGTTTCTGTGTGTTACAGCAGTCTGTCTGCCGTGCTGAATGCTTGTTATTCATGAGGGAGCCAATGCCCCCAGGGCCCCAAAGTTGCCCTCATTCCCTCATTCCTACTATGCAGATATAGGGGAGAATGTGTGTGTATGTGTGTCTGTGTGTGTGCACACGTGCGTGCACTACAACGGAATACCTATGTCAGCTGTCACTTCAACTGTCAGATACTATTTAGAAAAAGTGTAATCCGAGGCTGTGTCTTGTCCTTTGTTTGTGTGTCTGCTGCTCATTAAATGTGATCTGCACCCTCCGGGGGGTTGGGGGGGTTGGGGGGGTTGGGGCACCAACAAATGGTTTGGTCTTTTGCCCTAGATTTAGATTGTTGTCAAGTTTGTACATTTAAAACATAATAAACCTTTAAAATAATGGTCTTCAGCAAAGAATGTGTGTATGCCCTTTACGTAATTTACTTCCACAAAGCAATACATTTTACAGTGTGTACTTTACAGAGACACACCATAATTCATCATGCGTGGGCAAAACACCGTTTCTGTTGAAGTCAAATAAAGGAAACGACACTGAGAACATTCATGTGAACATGGCTTATGAGTGTGCATGTCTGTGTGGGTGTTAGGGATGCCCTGCTCCTTAGCACTTTGATGGCTTCCCTGGAATTCAGAGAATGTCTGTGTCCCCTCTCGGGACAAAGGCTGAGTCAGTGCCGCTCTCAGTCGGCCTCTAGATGCTCAAGGGAGTGATCGCTTAAATCCAGCAGGGGTGATCCCAGCGTGTCCAGAACCGTTTTTGATTTGAAGATAAGGGGGGGGGGGTCGGTAGGATTAATAGAGGTGGCTGTGTGCGGCTTGTTGCCTGCCACCTGCACACTCGATTAAAAGGATTTCATATCTACTTGAAAATGTTCTTATTTCCTTCAAGTGCTTCTATGCTTTGCTTTCATTACATCGGCACATGAGCACACTGAGTGATACAGTCTTTCATTAAAGTCTAAAAATGGTAAAAGTCACAGTTCATTTAGCTTTGCCTGTCAGTTTCCAGTTATTCTCTCTGTGGTGGCTGAATAAAGTAACGAAATGGACTGGGTATGAGTGACTGCTAGTAGAAGACTAAGTCTCATCCTTATGAAGAGGGCCTCTGGGTCAAATCTGTAAAAAGGGAAAATCCCCACTGAGTCTGCTCTAATCTTATATGTAGCCCGTGATTGGGTTGAATATGCAGATTCTTAGGGCTGCCATTGGTCCAGACCTAGCTTGATGATTATACTGTATTTATGGCAAATATTTGCTGCCATCCCCTCCCCCCAGAAGTAGGTCCACATATTTTAAAGGGTATTTCGATTATTGTTGAAGCCCAGGGCTTTTGATTGGTGGTACACCCCTGGTCTTCAGCTACTCAGATTACGAAACGAAACCAAAATATTATACTATGCTGTTGGGTAAATTTAAATCCTTCTCTAAAGCGCATTGCTTTGTGTTTTTCACTCTGGGCTATTATAGAAACATGGTGGTCTAACATGGGGCCGTGTAGAAGAGGACCCGGTCCTGATGTAGATATTATATATATAGAGATATACTGTATATATATACGTATATATATATACGTATATATATAATAGTGATACCACGATTCCTTCTGTTTTGTCCACGGATGCTCAATTTGTTGCTGAAACAAATCTGACACAAGAATATGGTCGAGCTGATAGGAGCGGAAAGAAGTGTTTTTGTTTTAAAATGATAAGAGGGATGTGTGGCTCACTGTTGGGTTAAGACAAAGGTCTGCATGCCTGAAGATAAATTGTGAGTTATGTAGCTCGCAGTCTCATGTTTCCTGTGGCAGTATGCACGGGTAGTGCACGGAAGTCTTGTTTGCATCTTGCTGTTGAGAAACTGCGTACAGTTCTACCATATTTCCTGCAATCCATTGTGTGTGTGTGGGGGATTACCAGATTTATTAATCTAGCCGTATCCTTTTGTTTTCTGTTGCAGTTTTCCTCCTAATCCAACTCAGCCCTTGACTTTTTGAGCAAAGAATATGTGTGTTCTGCTACTACAGTTTGATGAATGAGGAAATTCACTAATTTAATCATCCACATGATGAGGCCTATCACTCCTGGAAAAAAAACGGTCAATGTTTTAAGCCGTTGTATATGAATTATGTTTGCTATAAATACATATGCATAATTTACCTTTCAGACCGATTTGACACCCATTTAACTACACGTTCACGGATGCTTCTATTTCATGCATGTCTCTGAACCATTGTGCTCTTGGTCCGGAGATAAAGAGATCTATTTTGGAATGCATTTTCAAAGCGGTTGCCTTGTTTTTTAAGGGGACATTAATCATCGACAAAGAGAGGAAGAAGTGAGGAGTACATCGTGTTTGTTCCGTGACAGGCTGAAACGGTGCTGTGCTGGTGGTTAGTCATGACTGTCAGCCTCTTTTTACATTCACTGTGCTGTCTATTGTGACATACGGATGCTGCGTCCTGGAGAGTCAGCTGGCGGCGTGTCATCTCCACGTTAAGTATTGTTGCTGAGTTCGCCACACTGTTGACGCCAGCGTGCTCAGGATCTTAGACGCTCTGATAGCTGATCCACTCAATATGAAGTAGTGACCTTCCGAGTTGCATGCGCCTTCCTGCTGTCAAACCTCGGCGCCCAACCCTGCGCTGATTGGACAATGACCTCACACGGTTGAACATTGACCCCTGTCTAATAATTAAATCCAATACATAAATGATGCCTCTTCTGTGGTATTCTATACCTGATCAGAGGATATTGAATATAAGTGGATAGTAGGACACTGCTAATAAGAAGTAAATAATTGCTTTTCTCTATTTTTTCATGTTGCTTTCAACATGATGCGCAATTACAATAATTATAATAACTCAATTGTGCATCCAGTGAGCTAGAAAATGAAACGGTCCAAACATGTTTACTGATGCAGCATTTATGACCACGATTTGAAAGCCTAAATCGGCTGAGGTCTGTGTTGAATGGAAGTTAAATCCTGGCTGTTGACCTGTGTTCTGTGACCATTGGCAGGTCTCCTCACTCTGTCGAGTCAGTTTGCGAGCTCGGACAAAAGCAGAGCTTAATCAAAGCCCCCGTTATCAATCAAGTCTCTGTGAGATTTTCATATAAATTGGGTCCTAAGCAAAACTAAAATAATAGTCACTCTGGCTATGGTGGCCTTATCTGAGGCCATTTCCTCCCCTGAAAAGCCTTGAGTTTTTTTTTGGCCGTGGGGATTCGGGGGGTGGTGGTGACGTGGAGATTACTTTTGCAGGAAGGATGTGAGTTTACTGAAGAGCTTTTGCCCAAGGAAAATGCCCCGGATTACCACCTCTGCCAAATCCACCCACCATGGTCAATTGTTACCGATTGATGCTGTGTGTTGTGTTACCATAGTGTATTGCCTGTGACCCAGCGATGTTCTTCGGTCTGTAGCTTTCTGCTTTTAATCAAGAGTGTGACTCACACTCTTTTTTTTATTACTCAACAAGACTGTGCGTGTGTGTGTGTGTGCGCGTGTGTGTGTGCGTGCGTGTGCATCAGATGGTGCGCAAATGAGTGCCTGGGCATTCATGTGTAAATGAATATTTGTTCAATCGCAGGCTGGGTTGACAGCACTGTCAGGGGGTGTGGTGTAGAGCCTTACTTTAATGATGTCCTAGCTCTTCTCACAATAGCGTGTGTTTTTAAGCAGTAAGTTGACGTTTCATCTCAACACATAATACAGGAGGGAGCTGGCTTTGGAACAGACTTAAAAACAAATTTGTCCCTACGAATTTACAAATCTGTACTCTCATACGTGCACACAGACGTGCATAAATCAACACACAAGGCTCAGAGCCCTTCTGTCCCGACCACTGCCATCTCCTGATGTCGTGTCACTGTGGTTTGGAGGCTTGCAAGCGAGAAGCTGTGGCCTGGTTCAACACCAAGAGCATTGCACACACCCAAACACTCGCGCTGAGGCGCACAGTCATTTCTAATCTGACTGCCACCGTTCAGTGGTCACATGGCAACTCGGGTCTCTTTCCATCGTGTGTCAGAGAGCATCACTGCTCGTAGTCATCTGTGTGAGGAGCCATCTTTGGCCCCACAACGCGCACACACAGGCACACAATCGCTATGTTGCACATTTCCTGCCTTGCTGCCACCTTTTATTGTACTGTTAACAAAAGTCAGAATCAAATCACAGAACGACATTTTAACCAAGTAAGAACAGAATATACACATCATATATATTTTATTAGGAACGTGTTTGAATAATACCTTATCAGCAGTTAACAACTCAACTGTTTGTATTCAAACAAAACTTTCGACGATCACTATGAGAATTTTCAAAATGACCGTTAAATAAGTTGTTTCGAGCTTATACGCCAACACAGCCGGAAGCACGAACGCCTGATGCTGCTGCTAAATGGTTCATCAGTGGAGAAAGAGCCCATCTATAGTCTTCTCTTTGACAGAGTCTGGTCCCTCAGTGCGGTAGAAACAGATAGCTCTAATTGTGACTGGCTGATTGTGTTGCTTACATTGTGCGCACACAGCTGTTGTCGCTCTCCAGCCAAGTCATGGTATGGACAAAGTAACTAAAACACAGGGCAGCGCAGTGCAGTAGTCTTGTAGCAGTATTCCAATGAACCTGTCAGATGTGTTGTAGCATTTTGTTTGTTGCGTTTTATCTCGGTGTGATACGTCACCATAGTGTTTCTATATAAACCCTCTTTTAAATTTGGAGAAATTCCTCCTTGTGGGGGGGAAATGGGTTGGATAGTATATGTACTAGCATTGTTGCTCTTATTCCAGGAAAAACATTTTTTTTTAGCTCTGTACCCCATCCGTACTAACACACCTGAAAATATGTGTGATCTGATGCATTTTAAAACTAGAAGTCCACGGTCAAACCTTAGTTTGAGATGGGAGGACATATACAGTCCTTCGAATCAGGAAGAGGATGCAAAGACAATCTGTTGCCAACGAGACGTTGTGCAAAAGCGTTTGGACTTGCGTAGCGAAGATGCAGCATTACAGTGAGTGTAGAGATGGTGACGAGTTTTTGGCATGCCAGGAAAAGCCTGTGAAGGAAGTAGATATCCTTACAGTCCCATGCCCGCGGCTGTTACGCAACAGGTCTGGCTGATAGCTGCGTGTCAGATCCCTTAAAGGAGACCCTTCATGGTTCACATTCCTCTCACGCTGCAGACTCACAACCTTTGTCTTACGTCATTACGAGCACAACCGTTATTCAGCGTTGCCCACAGACTGCTCTCTCTCCTGAGCTCTGCCCATTTTTTTTTTATTTGCTACTCACACACCCGTGGGGCACCAGTGTGGACCTGTGCCAAATCAGTTTTACCCTTTGCTCTATGGTTGTGGTTAAAAGGCAATTACCTGATTTTAATTGTCATTCGTTTTTTTAATACATTTTTTAATTAAAGTTGACGTTAATGTTAGTTATTCGGTTTCTTGAATAAAACATTCAGTCAAAATGTCACCGCTTCCAAACTCCAATGTGCAGCAGACATTTGGCATTTGAAAGTAAAATCAACACGCTGTTTGATTGGATATGCTATGTATGTACATAACTGCTGCATAACACATGCAGCAGTTATGTACAATACATAGCATAGTAGGGATGCGATGTCCCATTTAATCTCCAGATAACAACATATACCATTGTGTAGCACATTTTCTGTCGAATGTCATTTTGACTTGGAATATGACAGGAGTCATTTTTAGTAATTAAAATATTTTGAATTGTAATATTTGGGTCCATGTCTTTGCAGGTTGCATAATATGATGCGATTGGCACTTACATTCATCACATCATCACTTCTATTATCACACTGTCATGAGAGATAGCTGAATTGTTGCAAAACACACTTTATTAGTGTGTGTGTGTGTGTGTGTGTGTAATGAAATGTTGTCATTTTATGATACACTATCTTGTCCTGTAAAATATATATAAACCTTTCCCATTATTCACTTAAAACTGCTGACCTGTGAACGTAACTTCTCAGCATAATGTTCAGCCATTCTGCAAGTACGTGTGGGTATATTGCACCATGACTTGTATTTTAGATTTCCGTTTTTTAGTATAATGTTTCTATTGTCTTTCTTATACGTACTTACATGTGTGTAATACTTATATTCACACACGTCAATCAGGCACAGGACTTATCGTAACATAAAAAAAACTTGAATTTCATACTTTTTGAAACAAGGTATGCTTTATCTTGGATAATTAGATTTCATAGATCCTAGTCTAATTTCTTTGAAACATTTATTTCTCAAGGCTCTTGGATACTGAGATCGTAGTTCTCTCTCTCTAGCTGGGAGGTCCGGGTTGCGGTTTGCAGGCCATATTCCGCTGTGTTGTTGCAGATACGTAAACGTTTTTATGCGGTTGTCATTAGGGTTTGGTGTAGAACCTGCTGCGTGTGGGAGCCTACCGCTTTGCCAACAAACAGCAGATCCATCCAGTGACACGCAGCAGTTTTCCTGCAGGAGCTGGAAAAAGTTGGATTTAATAATGGGTAGTTTGATCCAAGCAACCTGAGCATCCAAAAATGCATTCCAGCTACAGTGCTAAATCCCATAAAGCGCAGCAATCTCATCTCTTATGTAGTTTTTCCACTTTTTTCAAGTTGAAGTTGTTCGCCTGTCCACCAATGGGCACATTTCGCACAATCCAAACAAGACCTCATAACGTGGAATCCTTTAACTCCCCCCCCATAGTACTCCTGGTATTATTGGTATAATGTCACAACTGAAATGTTTGCAAGAAACGAGGGGTTGGTGGGTGACATGGCCTCGGTGCGTGCAAGAACCCGCTCAGTTACACTCCACTATCAGCCTGCCAGATCGGCACCGTTAGCTCAGTGCTTCTGCGACAAGTGATGGTATTTGAGGATTTTATCTAGGAATTCTGTTTACAGAGCACTCCTTGTTCTTGAGATATCCTCTTAATTTTTTCGATGTGCAACTTAACGTCATCATTCCAACTCCCAGCCTATAAGTTGTTAAATACTTTGCAGTTGGAAAATCAATTGATTTTGGTTTGGTTGTGGATGTGGATGTCTGAAAAATGTGATTTAACATCTTCTTAGAATTTATCGATGGAACCTACGTTTCACCGCACCTCGTTCCCTCGTTCACAATACTGTCCCAATTGTAAACAACAGTAAACTTTGAAAGTGTGGAAAAAGTTAGTTTTTTTTTGTTTGTGTGTCCAAAACAGTCCGGCCTAAGTCCTAAAACACTTAGAGTAGGAGATGCTTTTACTTGCCATCAGTTATTAAGTCACAGGTAATTAATAATAATTGAATGTCCTTCCACAGTCTCATAAAGAACTGAAAATGTTATCCTAGACTCAATAACAATAATGCAGACCTTTGTCTGCATTTTCCTTTCGTGCAACTTAAATATTTAGACAGTTGGGATTATTTAGACGGTTGTCAACATTTGTTTTGCCATGGCACCACGTTTACTCAGTGCAGTCTGTGCCCTCTCATTTCTGAGAGTAATTGGTGCCTATGTGAAGCCACTTGGAAACCTTAACATCTTGTTTGCATCCCGTGGAGTCTGCCTTGTTTGCGTAGGCGCACGTATTCTCGACTTCGTTGGATCGGCGGGAAAATTTGCCCCTCGCAACTGGTGCCTTTAGCATGCTTATGTCACCACAAGCAGTTCGTTAAGGTCCTAGGTTTTCTCTGGGACCCTGGGCAAGCTCCTGTGCGATATGAGAGTGACTGTGTGCGCCTCTCTTTAGTTTCTGTGGTCCGGAGGCCTGCGTGTCGGCCCCGACTGGCTCATTCAAACACTCCTCCCTCAGCTGCAGGATGTCCTGCTTTAACTCACTGAGTAAACCTCACCCTGCTTGCCTGCTGGCAGATGATGTGTACGTATCTACACGTGCCTCGATCCACACTGTCACACTCGGGGTGTGTGTGTGTGTGTGTGTGTGTGTGTGTGTGTGTGTGTGTGTGTATGTGGGTTTTCTCACTGCGCATGCCTGAGACACCTACACAACTTAAGGCCGTCCTAGGTGACGCGCTCTGTGCTTGTTTAAATCAGCTCAGGAGGAGGTGACATCAAGTCCCAGCATGCAACAGCTCCACTATACTGTACCAGATGACTCATTACATTGTACAGAGGGGTTTGGCTAAGTCACGTTCCTGAGTGTCATCACAAAGTCCATTTTTGACTGCTGTTGTTGTCTGGTTTTAGTAAATTATTATGCGAAATCTACAGCCTTGCTATGTAAATGTTATTTATTTTTATGTAGATGTCACCAAAATCTTTTATTGTACACACTTAACGAAAACAAACACACACTTTTATTTGCTGTACTGTAGAAAGTTGCCTGTCCTTGAGCCACGACAACTGATAAACCACACATTCATGTTATACTTCGGGCAGGTGTTCTCCAACGATGTTATTAAGTCCTGTAAAACGTTTTAAAATATGCAAAATGAAAACTTCTCAACCCCCGGCATGACCTTTAAAGGATTTCAGGGGGCCTGAATCATGGGCAGTCTGAACTGAAATAATAATAAATTAACCTCCTAACTTTGAGACGTGATTCCAGAGCACCGTTCTCACTCGCGTCCACATATCTCTAGGTCGCCGGGGAGATAGGATGAGCTTTTCCCTGTGTGTTTTGGGAGATGGCCTACTTTGTGTTTGTGTATTATCTCTGTGTGTCCGTGCTACTGTTTAAGTTCCCTTGGTAGTGGCACACAGTCTCTGTTGTTTCTTTTGAGGCTCAAGCGAGTGTAAAACGAATAGATTTTGTCTAAGTGCTGCTGGTACTGGCTTCTCCATTATTTTGCGTCGGTTAATGTTTTGTTCTGTTTTATGCTCGTCTTACATCATTTGGTATCAGGCTGATAAAGTGTGCTCTTTTTGCGAATGAATGCTGTCCATTAAGCAAACGGTCAGGTCTTGTGGTGGTTGCATAAGTCGGCCTTTGTCATGTCACTGCGCTGCTGTGATGAGCCAGGCCCTGGCCCACTGTGGAAATGGCCTCATTAACCAGCAAACAATCATTTGTACACATCCCTCTGGTGTCTAACAGACGGATATGGGCTGGATTAAAAGACTGGCTTGGCGATTTTTTTTCTTCTTTTGCTCAAGTAACTATTCAAAAAAGTAACTTGGCAGAGGGAGTGCTGAAGTCACATCCCACCAGAGCATCACTCTGAGTCTGTTCTCTATTTTTGAGCCAAAGTCACACTTTAAGACCAGAATTTGTGAGGGGTTTGTGTGGCCTCGTTACAGACGTTGAAAGGCCATTCTCCAGATACATTTTGGGTTTGTGTATTGTAATATTCAGATTTTTTTTATGGCTAATAAAATAAATGTGTAATCCTGTGATTAGTTGCATCTACGCAAAATAGTTTTTGACATAGCCGGCAAACTTTCATTTTCATTTTACATGATTATTTAAATTGTGTTTATTTACAAAGTACTAGTCAAAATTTGCAGATAGCATAATTATTTGAATTCCAAAGACAACAAACAATCTAAATGAAAAAAGAAATGAACCCCTTATGTCTCCCCCTCTATGTCTCTGCAGCGGAGGGTGAAGGTCAAGGTCGCATTCTCCAGCGGTTTCCTGAGAAAGACTGGGAGGACAGCCCATTCCCACAAGGCATTGAGCTGGTAAGTCAACACACGCGGACATGTTCCTGTGTAGCTCAGTGGCCAGAACAAGGCACTTAACCCCGTCAGGGTTGGGAGTTTATTTCCTGGCCCAGTTGAGTGGTTAGGGCAAGGCACAACTGCTAGTTGCGGCGGGTATTTTTGCTGGGACATTTGGTCAGTGGATCTGTGTCTGTCTAAAATTTAGGATCGCAGCAAAATGAATATAACATAAGAAAAAGAACAAGACAAATTGCATGGTACTAGTTCTAGCATTTGGTATTAAAACGCACTTCCCTGTGGGGAATATACACTTAAACCTTGATAATATACACCAAAATAGGCCTTCAATGTGAAGTGACACCCCACAGTGACATTTGTGATTAGATAATGTTGAAAAACATACTTGCAGAAAATGTAGAGATTTTCTGCCCTTTTGATATTTCTCGATAAAATTCTGTTTGGTTAACAAAGTTGCAGAAGCTTTCCTTCTTAACTAGTCTTTGCTCAAACATTAAGAGATATGTAGTTCAGGTAATCAGAATAAAGCATTGTGTAGCTCAGTTATAATGCTAGACATTTAGTGACGTCACCTTGATCTTTGACAATTTTGGGTTATTTTTTGGCTTATGTCTGTTGTGGTTCTTGAGACCAAAAAACAGATCGACTACCAATAAGTGCAACCTTTCTATTCGGTTAACACTTTGTTGGCTTTGTCATTTTTTTTTGTTTGTTTTAAAGACGACAGAAAATGTCCAGGACCTGTTTAGTGGCGTTAATGATAGCTTGGCCCTGGGTGAATCACCCTGAGGTGCTGGAGGAGCACGTGGCCCACTGTTTTCAGACTTGTCACAGAGATGGTTAGACTGGTATGTGAGCTCCCCTTTCTCCGTGTGTTCAGTTTTTGTCCTTCCTTCCCTTCTCCGTCTGACTCCCTCTCCCCCTGTGCTGCCATCACCTTTTTAACCTCTCGCCCTCTCCTTCCGCCACCTCCTTCCTCTCCTCTAGTTCTGTCAGCCCAGCGGTTGGCAGCTGGTTCCTGAGCGGCAGCCTACCTCCTTCTTTGTTGCGGTTTTGACTGACATCAACTCAGAGCGCCACTACTGTGCCTGCTTCACTTTTTGGGAGGGCCTGGACAACCCGCAGGTGAGGCGAACGTCCCGGCTGTGCAATTGTCCTGATCTGTGTCCTGTCCTACCGGTTTCTTTCGTTAGTGCAGCGACATTGACATGATTCCTCGCAGGTTTCCTGTCGAAGCCATGTGTGCGGCCCTGGACTGAGGGGCTGTTTAGGCATAGTGGGCCCATACATACTTTTTTCCCATGAACACTCATTACAGAATACATGGTAGCCTCATGCGTGTTGAAAAGACAGGGAAACCATTATGAACACTGTGGGAAGAGAGTTATCTGCTGGGTGGGCAGTTTAAATGTAAGGTTATTCTTTGTCGTAGTTGTGGTGTGTTTATCTGCCACTGTCTTTTTGTGTTTTCTTTCAGTAAAAAAATAAAAATAAAAGTCCTCGTGCAACCTACGTTTTGATTGCATTTGTCTTGGTATTCTTTGCGATCCTATTTGTTCTTTGCTAAGCTGCAGAAGGCCGAAGCCAGTGAGGTGGATGAGGATCTGGCCGTCGTCCGATCGGCGAAGGTCTTTGCCCCGAAAAGTCTGGTGGTGGTGTCCCGGCTGGACCACACCGAGGTGTACAGGGTAAGACCGCAAAGCAGTTCTCGTAATCCCGTGACTTTTTTTTTTTGCAATTGCGTAATGGAGGGCAAACGGTTTTTGCATGTTGTACAATTTTATATGTATTAATAACAAAGTGAGATTGTCATTACTTTTGTTATGCAGTGAATATGGTGCAATTGCAGTAAAGAGACTTTGGCCCTCTTGCTTGACCTCTTGACCTCTGCATTCCTCCCTCACCATCGAACAGAACTGTCTAGGGCTGGTCTACACCATCCATGTAGACGGCCTGTCTTTCCCTTTGGAAACGGTGGTGGGGAACCTCCTCACGTGCATCATCCCCATCGCTGGTGGCTCCCAGGTACAACCGCTGACAATTTCCCTCTCTTTCTCTCACCAACACCAATACTCGGTCGATTCACTTTTGCTCGGTGGTGCACACTCCCTATGTCCCCCTATGCCTCGTGCAGCAGTGCAGCCCAGACAGTTAGCACTGCGGGGAGGTAGAGCTTTTCTCTCAGGCAGCAAGCTGCGCACCCTGCTCGGCATGTACACCCGGCACTGGCCGCTGGCATTGCTGGACTGGCACTTTTCTGAGGCTGGTACCAAAGAAATACGTTAACCCTGGTGGGAGATGTTTGGACCCTGCACTGCCTCATGTGTAAGTGTATCCAATGAGACTTTGAATACACCTATGCAGACGTGCTTGCAACATTGAGCTAAAACCTTCCAATGACCAAGTCGGCAATATTATACCTAATCGATCACCTGTAAAAAGATTCTTGTTTTGCTGCATGTACACAGTGAACATGCAGCAATAAGCCCAGCCCTATGACTTGAGACATGTTTCATCTAATGCAGTAGGCTGATTTCCCATAACCGTTTACTCTTTCTACTTATCTTTTATCCATTTACTCGGTTTTCCACATTTATTTTATAACATTTCTTTGTTTTGTTATTTTCTCTTTTGTTATAGTTTTTTTTATCACTTATTTATACATCCCCATTACACTGACGCATGGTTCACAAATAGCAGTAGGAGTCGACCCCTCCACTATTGTAACACGTGTGTCACCTCTGTGTACCTCGTTATAAGCTGGTTCCTCTGTGTTACAGATAGATGAGTCCCCAGGTTGTAGTTTGTTTGTAGACAAGGTTCCTCAGGCCCTGGCCTGTGACTGGCTGCTGGCCTGTCTCCAGGTAACTTTCCCGTCCTGCAGGCTTCACCAATCACAATCAGCTTGATTGCCACTGATTCTGTTAATCAAGCAGAAAAGAGTTGTTCTTTTCTTTGTGGAATGTGTTCCTTCCTGTCGTCATTCCAAATCATGTGTGATTGATGACGCTTCAGCTGTTTCTGAGCTGCCCGTTTGTGTTTTGTGATCAAACTTCTATAGCTTCTATAAAATCATGTTAATCACTTGAAACATTTCATTTCTTGATTTTCTCGTCTCGCATTTTTCCATGAACTTGAGTTGTTGCATCAATTAGCCTTTTAGAAAAAATATTATTTTCTAGTTGTTTACCCGCTCAACAAACACACACACACACACACACACACACACACACACACACACCCAAACACCCTCCCGACACTGTGCAGGTGGTAATTTATATTCTGCATGACCATATGGGACAGCAGATGGTCTCCTACAGGAAAGCACAGCATCTGAATGAGAGAATGAGATCTAATCAGTATTAACACACATACAGACACCAAGAGCGCACTCCTCACACACTCATCAGTGTCCAGGCCAACCGTTAATCAGAGGTGTCATTTTAGTGCTGCATATTCTTTTAAAGCGATGCAAAATGCCAGTATCCCAGTTTGAGAGCCCTGTTTTTGTACAGCCATAGGATAAATAGTTGTGTTCGGCCGGCTCAAGATGCGCACAGGCCTAAAAACATTCAGAGGGTTTTTATTGACTTAGATTGGACTGATATATTTACTGTTTTCTTTTCGACGGAGACTAAAATGCAGACGCTGTAATTCAACTAAAACTTGACAAAATAAACAACCAAGCGGGGCATAATTGACACAGACTTAATTACATAAAACTGTCAAAACAAACCAGGGATGCATACCAATCGTCAAAAGTAGCTCTACCACACACCACACACATGGTCTCCATCTTGTAAGCCCCCTTAGTTTTAACATTAAATGTTATCAGTGCAGATGTTGCAGAATTGACAAAGGTCAAAAGGTTTCGTTTAGCGACAATGTAAAATGTCAGTTGACTTGGAAAATGGAATGGAAATGCACTGGCGGTGGTGCAACGAAGTAAAAGATATCTGGATTTGTGGAGCAGAGGTTACAAAACTAGTAGTTTGCACGACCGTAATGGGAAGTGAACTTTACGCTGTTGGCCTGCTGCGAGAAAAGGACCACGCTTGACATGTGACAAACCACAGGCGGTTAACCATTTTACTTTACTAGTGAAATGCGAGTGAGATCGTGGATCCCCTCAATCTGCACATGACCCTGACCTCTGATCTTTGTTGGTATGACTATCTGCGTGGATCTCCCCACGGTGACAAATGACTTCTGTTGAGTATGGAAGGAAGTCAAGTTTCATCTATGTGGGCTGTTGTCTCTGAAGCATAACTGAAAATGAAAAAAAAAAAAGAACAATGTTTTAATCCAATTCCTGTCAGTTGATCACAGGAGGAGACACGTTTCTTGGCACGTAGCTTGTGAGCTTCAATTATTCCCTTTTACCTGTAATCATTGCGGTGTGTCAGTGAGGAAGTCTGCTGTTACCGGTATCAGTTGTATTACCTGTTTATGGTCAAAAAAGGCCACGTGCTGTTGGGGAAATGCAGTTGTTTTCAGTTTTGAAATGCCTCAGCGAGGGGGCGGTGTTACTACCCTATCGCAGCTTTTGAGCCACGGAGTTCAGGGTTTATAGTCATCATTTAAAAGTTGAATTCCTTTCGTCATCACCACCACCACCGCCCCCACCATCCTCCTCATCATCATCTCATCAGCACAGGAGAAAACACTATGCTCCACAAGGCTCACTCTCTGCACCTGGTTTAGGTGAATGTACACCAGTGTGCTAGTAAAAGTAATACCTCTCATAATACCTTTACCACCTCTCACTGTTACTATAGCAGTGATATTCTTTATAACGCAGCATCCTGTCCATCATCTATACTGGTGTTGCTCTCTTTTCATTTTTGTTTAAAAAAAAAAAAAAAAAAGAAGAAAGGGACAATCAATCATCTGTTTGCTGCTATTGCGCTGGTGGTTCTCAAATGATGGCTTCACTTTGTTTTGCATGCGTGTCACATGTTTCTACACAGTGCTCATCTCGCAGTTCGTGTTTATGACGTCGTTGGTTGTGCCGCTTCATTTATTTTGCTGTGCTGATACATTTCTGTCACATTGTTGTCAAAATGTGGGCAGCCTGTGCCCTCACTTCTCTTGTTTTTAACCTGGGTCCTCTTCCGCTGGGTGTGCGTGTGTGCGTGTGTGTGTGTGTGCGCGCGCGTGCGTGCGTGCGCGTGCGTGCGTGTCTGCGGGATGGTTGTGTAGCCGGGCCAGGAGGAGAGAGAAGAGAGTTTGGTACGCGAGCCTGACTTCATTCTCCCCTTGCCACCTATCAGCTCTGAGCTTTCACAGCTGCTTTTTTTCTCTACCCATTCCCCTCAGCCAATCCATGCTCACCCCCTGTGGAAGGAGAACCAATCAAAATTCTTCTATTCAAACTCAATATGTGACCAACAACTGATCATGCCTTTTTATTTATATTATTATTATTAAATGCACAAACTGCATTTCTGATACAAGCTTTTCCATCGATTCCCGACACTGGAAATGTTGGCTTAATTATCATTTATCATTAGTCCGTTTTTTTTAACGTAACCAACTCTCAACCAAATATACCAAAAGTATTAAAGTGGGGATTCCATAGTGGACGCTCAGATCTTTGTACAGTGAATTGCATCAGTCGAAACGCATCCCAAATGATTGCATTGATAAGGAGCAACAAAGTAACAACAAATACATCTTAAGAACAGGTTTAATACTGACAACCTTTTTTTTCCATTTAAAACTGCACAATTATTGCTGCGTGACAGGAATAACACCGTCACATCTTTATGAATCTATTAACTACATGACATCTATGACATCTACTGCAGTGTCCTCATAATTGATCCTTGAGTCTTTCGTGGGCTCCTGCGTTGTGCTATTTTATTGCTACTGTTGTTACACAACAGTATGCCTGCTTACATCGACATTATAGTGCGTTTAAAAAGCATTTCATCACATTTTTAAATATTTATTTTTAACGAAAACGTTGCCCAGCTACTATTTGCTTCATGGCATTAGCATGAAGATCCTGCTGCCCAACCCCTCCCTCGCTTTTACCTCTCATTCACATACCAGTCCCTTATTATCAAATCACCAGCCGAACAGCGACCGGAGCGTGCCACATGATCAGCTGTTGGATCTCAGTATTGAAACGCTCGCCTATGTTTGCCTGCGCTGTCGCTGCTTCAGAGTGATCGTGCTGCACTTTACCCTCCCAGCTGGCCGAGTCCACACACAACCACACAGGCCCGTGAACCCTTTCCGACTTGACGGCTTTTTGGAGATGCAAATTGCCATTACCCAAAATTCTTGCAACTTTGTTTCCTGGGAAATTCAATTAGGAATGCATTTTTTACAGATTGGAAAAAGGCTTCAGGTGCATGGAAAATCGTGACCTCTGGGTATGCCGCGTCCGGTAGTTACGTTATCTTGTGCAGCAGAGCTCAGTTGTACTGAACGAGTGTAATCGTAGTGTATAGATTGGTTTGCACACTCTAAATCCCTTCCGCTTCCTCCCCCGGATACAGCTGTTATCCACACACAGATCAATATTTATCGGCGCATCTTTTGTCTGGAGCACGGAACGTTTCCAGTTCCGCTGTCGTCTGTAATGGAGGACATAGCTCTGCCATTTCAGGATTTTACTGTATTTCAGCTCTGTGTAAGCTTTTCTACAGTGTTAGTTAAAGACGTTATTCCTGACAGAATCATCCACACAGATTCACCCCCAACAATCCTCTTTCCACCTGTGCGTACATGAGACCACGGTGGAAAAAATCACCAGCGCATGACACCTGCCGTCGTACTGCAATTTCAGACTCACTGCTTTGGTGGTGCCGGTGTAGCTGTGCAGGTACAGGTTGTTGTCATGGAGTCCTGCCCAGCCTGCCCCCCCCCCACTCCCCCACCCAGCTGGAATGGCTTGTGTCTAATGTGTCACATACCTGCTAAGCCTCTGGGACCCTCTGTCTCTCTGTCGCCGACTCACGCTGATCTCATGCTCAACTGTGATGAAACCCACCTGTCAAACCCTGATTTTCTGAGAACCTGCATTTGTTCCCTTCATTTCTCTCCACCCGTTCCCCTTATTAATCCATCTTCTCTCTCTCTCTCTCTCTCTCTCCATCTCCAGAGGACTATCACATTAGGCGCGGGCGACCGGCAAGTCATCCAGACTCCCATCAATGACTCGCTTCCCGTCAGCGGCAGCAGTGTGGCCCAGCTCTTCAGACAGCTTGGTACGAATCTTTCTGACCTGGTATCACGACACCTAACCCATTTCTTTCGTAATGTTTTTAGGTGCATAATGGAAGGTGTGGTAACTGTTGATTTTGTTGGCACCGACAATGATCTTTATTAGTGAAGCCAATTGTATTTACAAACACAGTTAGTGTACATAATATTAGAAACACCCTTAACATAATAATGAATACACAAATAGCGCACGTTTTGTAAAGATTGAATATATGGCATAGCTGGACTTCTCAATTTGTAAGTACAGCACTGTGTTGATCACCCTGGATTAACAGTGACGTCGCGTCTGTGCTCTCTTCTCCCTCAGGTATAGTGAACGTGCTGTGTCTGTTCTGCGCCGCTCTGACGGAACATAAGATCCTGTTCCTGTCCAGCAGCTACCAGAGGCTGACGGACGCCTGCCGTGGTCTGCTGGCCATCATGTTCCCTCTCAAGTACAGGTGTGTTTCCACCCACCGTCTCACAGTGCGGTGTCCGCACATCACTCCCGAGCTGTTATTGTTAAATACCTGCTCCAGTTATTAAATTCAATTTCTGCATGTGTATTCTAATCATAAGATTCTATCTGTTTGTGTCTTTCTCAGCTTCACCTACGTACCCATTCTTCCGGGGAAGCTACTCGAGGTCCTGAGTACTCCCACCCCCTTCATTATCGGAGTCAACTCCTTCTTCCGCTCCGAAACACAGGAACTGGTGGGTTCTCATCCTCACGACGTGATATGTGCTACAACCGGATAAGACAGCATAAACTTTAATGGTGGTACGAGGAAAAAACTGCTACACTGTTGCAGCAAACCATAACTCGTACAGATTCATTTGTAAATGCTGAAGCAGGGAGTCTGTTGTCTCGTCTATTCTATCTGTCTATTTTGAATTGTTGCTAAAATTTGCATTTTTGTGCATCTAATACACATACTCGGCTTCGATTGGTCATTTATCCGGCTGTTAAGCTGATCAAGCAATGAACACCAGGGAAGGAAAATATGGAGCCACTTTAAACCGGAAGTGATCATGATGCCGCTGAAGCAGCACAAAGAATTTGACAGGCAGACAGTCGACAAAACGCCAACTCATCAGTAAAGCAACGTGGATGATAATGCTTTCCACCAGAGAAATGTGGCACTTGCTTTGCAGAAAGTGATATTGATAGTATTAAAAGTATGGTAGTAGTATATAGTATACTCAGTGTACTTGCACTGAAACTGCCCCTGCTGCTACTTGCCCACTTGGTTCCTCTTGACCTCTGTGGAAACTAATAAAATGCGCTACACAAACCTTGCTGGGAAAAATGATACCCACACAAATTAAAATAATTCATCTGGAAATTAGTGGTGGGTGAAACATTTTGAGTCATGACCGCGCCAGAATTATCATATCGGTGGACATTTTCGCAAACGCACTACGGAAAATCTACTACAAGCCCAGAGCGCAAACCCCAGAAATGATCTGGGGACCCTCCAGGTCGATAACCACCAGTCCGATCCCGTTATGTCAATCAAAGAGAATCATGTTCTACTCTCTTATTAAACCCTGATGTGTAGTTTAATGAACACTCCTGTGTAAGATGTCAGAGTATAGACGCTGCACCCCTTTACCACTCCAATGGAGACATTGTTTTCCCCTCGTCAATGAGATGCTGTGTCTTGTACAGTGGTCACAGACCCACTACCAATGCCTGAGCAGTGGTTAGGGTCGAGGGGCAGAGGTTATTGTCTGGGCAGCCTTTCCTGCTGTCTACAGAGAAAGTGGATTGTGTGATTTCTTGTTTTAATAGCTGGTTAATGTAATGAGCAGCTGGGATTTTTGCTATCTGCAGCGAATGAAAAGTGTGTGTGTTTGCTTTGTGGCCAGCTGGATGTGATCATCGCCGACCTGGACGGTGGCACGGTGACCATCCCGGAGTGCGTCCACATCTCCCCGTTGCCTGACCCAATCCTTCAGCAGACCCAGACTGTGCTCTCCATGGTAAGTGCAAACAAACACTGGACACACCCACACGCGCACCACTACTGAGTCCCGTGGATTTATTTTTATTTTTTTTCCCCACAGTGCGAAGTGGTGAAAGACATTTTTATTTAGCTTTATCGCAGATATTATCAATAATCAATGTTTCAAATCAAAACAAAATTTCACTTAAAATAATGTGTGTCTAACTATAGATCAGATCGCCCCTTCTCACGAATATATATTTTTTTATCAGTTTTAGTGTGAGAGAAAAATAATCCTCCTGCTTCCTTATGATCCCACTGTTTGCAGAATGCGGGCTTGTCTTTCCTGCTCACTTGTGTGATTTACTTTATATCTTTCATAACAAAAAGGGAATGATGCTGTTGAGCCGTGGCAGGTGGTGTTACTCATTGTTTTAATGTCTTAAGTATATAGATAACCGTGTTGCAGGAAATACTGTCCCCGTCACGTAATTTACTGTAAGGACAAAAAAAAAACATTAAAATACAGAGATGAATAATTGTTTAATAACATAAAACCTGCTTTGTCGGCAGCACGCATGTGGTTGTTGATTGTCTCAGGAGAAGCAAGAAGCAAACACTGGTGGATTTTGTTATCTCTTCTGTCACTATTTTATTGCTCTGGCGGCTCACGTTCTGCAGGAAACATTTTGATAACACCGTAATAAAAAAAAATATGATAGTATCCAGCGGATTGTTTTGGGAAAAATCCTTTTCAATCCAATTTGTGACGCAACGTCTCCCTGGACAGTTGGCTTTGTTTGCTGCTGCTTTTGCTGCATTCACGTGCGAAAACGTGACACTCGGCTTTATCCGGTTGTTTCCCTCTGCTGGTTACGCACACTTGGGGCTTTATTTATTTATTTATTTATTTATTTTTGAATTGCTATGTTGCCGAAGTAGAGATTAGGATGTGTTTGTTTGGCGTTGGCTTCTCTGTCTCAACACAGACATGCCAAGGGCTACATTTTGAAATTGGACATGGTCTTCCCACGAACTCTTGGGGCTTTTTAGAGCACTTCCACAAATGTGGGAGAGTTTAAAGCGTGTGGCAGCGGAGAATGTTTGAAGTGAAAGTGAGCTTTCTGAAATCAGATATTTGCATGCACTTGAAACATTATTTCCTGTTTCATGTGCTTTGCTGTGTATGATGCCTCTCTCACCTTATCCAGCTTTTCATTTTTATCGGTAGTTTTATGTTCTGGGAGTCCTTCCCGACAGCACAGCATGCAACCTGCCTCAACTGCGACTTATTTACTAGGGCATGCGTTAAATGTCTCGAAATAGAAGACCAAGAAAAAAAATAAAATTAAAAAAAGCGAGCATTGCTTTCGTAGAAATATTCTAATGAATGTATTGAGTTGGAGACCATTTCTTTCACTAGCTGCTCTCTGTGCTTTCAGACTTATAACCTGGAGACTCTTGGGTAATATGGTCATTTCGTTTCACTGGGTAAATGGCCTGTGTCCCCTGCCGCCACATCTGTGTGTGTCAAATCCATCACACACTTTTATCGTTGAGGGTTGTCTGATGGTTGAATTGATGAATTTACCTCAGTACAGGACTAACGGTGATATAAACAGACTCTGAGGTAGCAGGCAGCGTGGTCTGACCTCGATCCCCGGAAAACGGATCTGTGGGATTTGGGTGGAGGTCGCAAAAATAAAAAAGATGGAAGATCTAGATTGTCGGGCAACAACCGTGGTCCAGGGCTTAGCTGCTCAGCTCCCCTTACAGTTAGCCGGGATATTCATGTAATAGCCCGGGGACCAAAAGGCTCTTTCCGGGGGATATCATTTGGTGTGAATTAGTTTGGCCTGGAAATGGTGGGGCGGAAAATACAGCCTCTATTCTGTTTTTCCTCAAAGAGCCAAACGAGTCTGTCACTGAGAATTTTAAGTGTTTCTTCTCTTCAAAAAAGGGACAAAATTATCTTGTGTTAATATTATATTATGGCAATAATGCCCAAGCTACCTGGTTTCCACCTGAAAGTGTTTTGGCATGTGTGTGTTTGTCTCACAGTTTGCCTGAAGCTGACTGACAATCAAACTGGAATGTGTAACATTCCAGCTTATTAGTGTAAATATATAGAATGTATAACTAGTAATAATTTAATACTGATCCTGAAAACTTCCAGTTTCTGTTTTACCCAAAACTCAAGTCTCTCTTTTCACAGATCCTTAACTCAATTATCTGTTAACATATAGTCTCTGGTGACTGATGGTGGGTTCATGTTTTTGTTGTTGTGGTAGGTTTTGGATCCAGAGCTGGAAATTTCCGATCATGCCTTCCCCCCGCTCTCCGCGCAACCGTCTGCACTTAAGATCCAGGTAAGCGAAATAAATGTCGTACAGCGGATGACTCAAAAAAGCAGGAAGTGTCAAACTCACACCGGGGAAATGTTGAAATATTGCACTCGTTGCTGTATTCCTTGTGAGATGTATGCGCAGCACCTTTACTCTGTGTCTGTGAGTCCATGCGAGTGTGTGTATTGGTTTTTACTCGACCGTTGTGTGTGTGTGTGTGTGTGTGTGTGTGTGTGTGTGTGCGTGTGCTTCAGGACAAGGAGATCCGGGCGATCTTCCTGTGGCTGTTCGCTCGGCTCTTCCAGGGCTACCGATGGTGTTTACACATCATCCGCATTCACCCGGAACCAGTGATCCGCTTCCACAAGGTACAGGAATAAAACACAGCATATAAATCTGTGTTTGACAAACATGGCATGACATAAGTATTCAGATTTGATCTCACACACACACACACACACACACACACACACACATAAAGGACAGATGCTGATGTATGATTCCACAGGCCGCCTTCCTGGGCCAGAGGGCCCTGACGGAAGACGACTTCCTCATGAAGGTGTTGGACGGCATGGCGTTTGCGGGTTTCGTTTCGGAGAGGGGGCCTCCCTACAGAGCTACGGACCTATTTGATGATGTGAGTCTATTGTGGTGTACTGCGTATGGCTATGTCATTTATAGGATGAAGAACCTATAGATGGGGAATGGCTCCTCTGCACACAAGCCAGTATCGCATAATTGTCACAGATCCTTTGTTTGGCATAAATACATTGTCCCAGCATTTAGTTTTAACTGATATTCAGTTATCCCCTTCTTCGTTAAATATTTTAGTTTTGACTTGTCATTGATTTGAAGTAAAAAAAAAAAAAAAAAAAAGATTTGGAAGAGTTTGTCCCTGTCACTGCAAGATGCTGAAATTTGAGGTGAAGCTTATTTCCCTGTATCCTGTTTTCACAGCTGGTAGCCAATGAGGTGGAGCGGATACGGCAAGAGGAGACCTGTCCACACAAAGTCATGAACCACGTCAAGGAGCTGGCTGAGCAGCTCTTCAAAAATGTATACTTACTTTTAGACGTTTGGCCTTTGTTCATGTCACCAATGCTCTCTTGTGTTCCTTTAACAGTGATTATTTGTGTGTGTGTGTGTTTCCTTGCAGGAGAACCCTTACCCCGCAGTGGCAATGCACAAAGTCCAGCGGCCCTCAGAAAACAGCCAGAACAGTGCACAGAGTCAGATCCCCTTCCCTGTGCTGGACGAGGTCGGGGTGCAGCTGTTCATCGACCACGCGGCCTCCAAACTCAAGACCGCACCTCCCGTGGTCAAGGCGGAGCTCAAGGGCATGGTGCCGTCCGGGCCCCCACTTGGTGAGTGGAGTGGGGGGTGGGCGTGGGATCAAGTGGCTTGGGGATAACGTGAAAACTGTTATGTATTGGTTAATGCTTAATGAAAGATGGTTCACATGTTTGCGTTTCATTGAAAAGAAAACTCTCACTTCGTATGACAAAAACTTTACCCACTCAAATGTCGTTCCACTTTCCAGTGATGTATATCACAAATTACTAAGCAACCTAACCATGGTGACATTATTGTAGACTATGGAGTCGGGGCGGACTCTGCTGGGAAAAAAAAAGTGAATGAATGTGTGTGTTAAATGGGTTGAGTTCAGTGCCACAGTGATGAATGAGTGTCAAATCACCCACCTCTGCAGGAGACATAGTGGACAGAAATGGCAACGTGATGGCCAACAGTGCCCGTAGGCTGGAGGTCGTCAGGAACTGCATCACGTACATCTTTGAGAACAAGATGCTGGAGGCAAAGAAGGTGAGTGCGTCAATACATACACAATCCAAATACTGGACTTTGGGTTTATTTAAATCTCATTATATGTTCAACGGTTTATTCCGACCGTGAATGCCATTGTGTTTTTTTTTTTTTTTTTTTTTTTTTCTCCTCTGTTCAGCTGATGCCGGCGGTACTGCGGGCGTTGAAGGGACGGGCAGCCCGGGTTTGTCTCACCCAGGAGCTAAATCAGCACGTCTTGCAGAACCGCGCTGTGCTGGATGACCAACAGTTTGACTACATTGTCCGCATGATGAACTGCACCTTACAGGTGAGCCTTGAAAACGCGAGAACAGGGGTCGATTGTTGTTTCTAATTCTTATTAATGATAGTTTATACTTTAAGTTTAGTTTAACGAAGTTTATACTTTGCTGGCAGAAAAAGATGATTCATTTATTTTTAGCCGATCTTAAATCTACGGTATGGTATAGGAGACGTAACCAAAATCTGCCTTTGGATGTTGCAAAGATTCCTGCTTTTTGCAGCGTAAAAATGAATTCTCCGTTCTGGCGTGTTCACATTCCGACACACGGCCCTCTGCAATGTAATGAGTAGTTTAACAGCAAGCCAGTTGTTTGATTTTGGCGTAACTTTGGTGTCTGTACAGGACTGTTCACATATGGATGAACACGGCACTGCAGCTGCCCTGCTTCCATTGGTCACAGCTTTCTGCAGAGTAAGTTCACGACCAGCACAAATTCCCCGTACACAGTTAAGAACCTCACCTAGATGGCACATAATGGCTTTAACAATATACTGAGCGAGACTCCGCTAATAAAAATTATCTCTCTTTTGACAGAAACTGGGTTCAGGCATCACTCAGTTTGCCTACAGCTGTGTACAGGAGCACATGGTGTGGACCAACATGCAGTTCTGGGAGGCCATGTTCTACAGTGACGTCCAGAGCCACATCAGGGCTCTGTACCTGGAAACTGAGGATGGAGAGCAGCAGAAGAACCTGGTGAGGGCTCACGCTGCACTCGCCTCTGTCAGATATCGTACGGCGGTCAACATGAAAATGATGAGGGTTAATCTTCCACAATATTATTGGGAGACGACGCCCACCATCAAATAGTTTTGTGATCGGCGATTCATGGACCTCTGTTGATTTGTCCTCAGGAGCAGCAGGACGGCTCGGGGGGCGAAAGGGAAATCAGCGCCCTGGAGCTGGCGTCGGAGCAGAACAGACTGTGGCCGACGCTAAGCAAGGAGTTGCAGATGGAGCGCGTGCAGAAGGAGGAGAGCACAGTGTTCAGCCAGGCCATCCACTACGCCAACAGGATGAGCTACCTGCTGCTGCCACTGGACACCAGCAAGAACCGCCTGCTGAGGAACACTGGCCTCGGAGATGTGGAGAGCGTGAGCAACAGCTACGTCACAAACAGGTACAAACGGCTGCCGGCCTTCCTATGGACTGTGGAGGGATAAGACATACAAAAAAAACAGAGATGATGCTGAACCATTGATTTATTTTGAACTTCACAGTGATGTAGTGACATCACTCCTGTCACATGATCAGATATTGCGTGTATGATCTATGTAAGATTGAATTTGTGTCTTTACTCCTACAGGACGCACAGATACCTTGAAATGCGTAATTGAATAAAATGCATGACATAATTGAATGTGTCCTTCGTGTGATGTCATTTGAAGACACGAATGCTCATATCCGCGGTTTTTCTTGCAGTATCGCGGGCAGCATGGCAGAGAGCTACGACACAGAGAGCGGCTTCGAAGACGCCGAGAGCTCCGACGTGGCCAACTCTGTGGTGCGCTTCATCAACCGCTTCGTAGACAAAGTGTGCAACGAAAGCGGCGTGACCAACGAGCACCTTAAGGCTCTTCACACCATGATACCAGGTACGGAAGCACAGCGATCGACCGCCACATGGATTGGCCTGTAAAATCTGTCGCCTCTGTTCTCCACTCTTCATCACTCCGTCTCTGTCCCGGCAGACATTGTTCAGATGCACATTGAGACGTTGGACGCAGTCCACCGGGAGAGTAAGCGACTGCCTCCGATCCAAAAGGTAACCAAATCCTATTTTTACGTCCCACTGGACAAAGGCCATGCAGAACCACAGCCTGCCCCGCCCACTCCCCTCTCCACCAATCCTTACAGCCCAAGCTCACGGTAGCACAGCAGGTACGTCTGTCGGCCAAGAGACAGAACCGTGTGACTCACAGCACGCCTGAGCAATGCATGCTGGGTGATTGCTGTGCCGTGTCGTGGTGTTTGCTCTCCAAGTGGATCTCAGTGGATCTCAGCCTGCCGGTGCTGCAGATCCCTGTGGCCCTGCAGACCACGAGTGCCTTCCGTCTGAAGGATGCCATGAGCTTGACCCATGTGTTTTTTGTCACCTCACTAAAGACTTGACTCCATGTGAGCCGATCCGTCCTCATCCTTACTTTTGTTTTTGCATTTATGTTGGTAACATGCATGTGCATCGATGGATTAGTTCCGTCTGGCGGGAATGAGATTGCGGTGCCACTGGTCTGTGTTTCGAGTTAAATCTCATGTTACTGCTGTGAGAGTACAACTCAAACGCGTTTGTGGCAGAGATTGTGATTTATGTCAATTATGGACATACTTGGGAAACTTTCAGAGCCCTGGTACAGGAGGTGATGTAAGGGACAAGGGAATGGAGCAAGCTTTTTATAAATGTTATACTGTTTATGTTTAGAAAGGACCAGTTTGAAATGAAGTCCTATTTCATAAAGCTTAAGATCCTTGGGGACAGCTCCCAACTTTTTTATTTTTGAAGCAATCTGAAAGCCTGCTGCACAAAAACAAGTCATAACGTATTTCTGTGTATTTGTCTTGTCGTTGGTAACATCAACTGCGCCGAGCTCCCACCAGTCCATCTTGGCTGACGTACTTATTATGCAACAATCATTTTACCAACTTTTTTCATGTCTAACTTCCCATACCGTGCTGCACCAATTCTAATCCTCTTTGCTTCTTTTTTTTTTCTTCTCTGTCCGTGCAGCCCAAGCTGCTGAGGCCGACTCTGCTGCCGGGCGAGGAGCTGGTGATGGACGGCATGCGGGTCCACCTGATCCCTGACGGCCGCGAGGAGGCCACGGGGCTGATGGGAGGGCCGCCGCTGCTCCCTGCTGAGGGCGCCATCTTCCTCACCACCTATCGGCTCATCTTCAAGGGCACGCCTACAGACCCACTCGGTGAGACTCGCACGCACACGCGATGAGGTTTACAGGCATGGGTCTTATATGCATGCCTTCTAAACGCTGCTCTTGGACTGTGTCTTCTTCCTGTAGTGGGTGAGCAAGTGGTCACTCGCTCCTTCCCAATTGCTTCTCTGACCAAGGAAAAGAGGATCTCAGTCTCTATACCCATGGACCAGTATGTCCAGGAGGGGCTGCAGCTACGGTCGTGCACCTTTCAGGTACTCTCGCATGCTCCCCTCGTCTCATAAACAATAACTCCCCTCCCCTCCCGCTCTCTGTTCTTTACTCGCTGTTCTGTCCTCTGACATCACCGTTGTCTGTGTGCGGCTGTAGCTAATGAAGATCGCGTTCGACGAGGAGGTCGCGTCGGACCTGGCGGAGGTTTTCAAGAAGCACATGCACAAGCTGCGGTATCCCCAGCACGTTCAGGGCACGTTCGCCTTCACTGTGGGCCAGAGTGGCAAGATGGTGGTGGAGCACAAAACCAAGGACAAGAACCAGTCGCTCAAGTGAGGAATCCGTTCCGAATGTATAAAAGAAAATGATCCGTTGTCACATTTTTGTACTCCAGCTTGTGAGCCAAATCTATTATTAGAATTTTTGTATCAAAGATCAACTACATTTATTTGAAGAGAAGGCAAAAAGCAAATATATGGGACATTTTTAGTAATCTCCCCAGTAACGTTGCTTAGCGTCAAAAGATTTTTCAAAAGTGTATTTTTCAAATTTCTAGTAGATCCAACATCTCATGCGTTTCTATTGCTGGTTAGTGTCTCATGCATTTTATTTATTCAAATTCTTACCAGCCAACTCTCAATCCCCACAAACGTCCTGACCACGCACACTCCCATACACACGCATGCACACACAAACACTTCTCCTATTTTCTGGCGAGCGGAAGGAGCGTGAGAGAGAGAAGTCTCTGAATAATTCATCAGTGGAAAACTTAGGCAGCTGGTTTATCGGTCCTATTGTTTCATATCTGCACTGTACGGTCGAGTATGTATTAACTCTGAAATCCTAAACAGCGGCACACCAGTGAATCTGATTATGCACCGGGACAAACGCCGAGTCGAATGGAGACTGCTTAAAAAACGAAAGCGCGTGTCTTTGCAGGAAGTGGTTGTGCGGCAAGTTTTCCACGGGGCATCGCTGTAAACAAATGTCTCCCAAATGTCTGTTTCAGGACCCTCTCTAAGAATCTGGTGAAGAGTGCCAAAAGGACCATTGGTCGGCAGTATGTGACCAGGAAGAAGTATGCTCCCCCCACTTGGGAGAACAGGAGCAGCCTCCAGTCGGAGCTGGATGAGGATGACATCTCGGGTAAATTCCCCTTGTTATTTATTCGTGAACCAACAACATTGTTGTGTATGGCTCAAAGACATGGTGCGTGACCTCAGGAGTGATTCTGAATCTACGCTGCCCTGATTTTTTTGTTGTACATTTGATTTTTTTTTTTTTTAATGATAACTGTGCTGTGTTTCTCTCCAGTCTCAGAGGAGGTGGACCAGCAGAGCTCCCTCACCCTCTCCTCCACCATCCGCTCTTCGGACAGGCAGACCATGAGCAACGTGGTGGAGCGAGCGTGTTGCCGCGACTACCAGCGCCTGGGCCTGGGCACGCTCAGTAACAGCCTAACGCGCTCCAAGAACGAGCCTTTTAGGATTTCGACTGTAAACCGCATGTACACCGTCTGCAGAAGGTGAGAGACTGCTGGGAGCTGAAAAAAGAGGAATTTTTCACCTCAGTGTTTAATAAACTGTGTGTATGTGTGTGTGTGCGTGCTTGTGTCTCACAGCTACCCTGGCCTGCTGATAGTGCCTCAGAGCATCCCAGACTCGACCATCCACAGAATCTGCCGCTGCTACAGACAGAATCGCTTCCCTGTGGTTTGCTGGAGGAATTCAAGAACCAAGGCCGTGCTGCTGCGCTCTGCAGGGTTCCACGCCAAGGGTGTAGTTGGCTTCTTCAAGTCCCCCAATACCCCTGCTCCAGGTAAAACACCAAAATCAATTTTGGCCTATGCGTGATATACCCGCTAACCAACGTTTTTCCAGAAAACAATGCTACTTTTGGGAGCTTCCCACTCATTTCCTGACCGTCCTCTAGTTGTTGCCTGTTGTGAAACACCAGAGGCCCGCAGTAGAAGCGTGATGAGCACTAAAATGTACCTGCCACAAAGAAACTCAAGATGTGTTGATGTGCTCGTCTCTGCAGTACCCTCCCAGGCCGAGTCCACCAGTCTGGAGCAGGAGAAATACCTGCAGGCCATCATCAGCTCCATGCCTTCTTACAGTGAGAGCGGCGGCAGGAACACGCTCAGTGGCTTCACCTCCACACATATGGCCACCTCCGGTGGGTGCCTGGAGCTCCTGTCTTGACAAATTCCCAGGACTCACCTGTGATAACATCCATAATACCTTTATTTGAATATAACACGCATTGTGGTGTCCACACAGACTCATCAGATAAGTTGAGGCCGCCGAAGATCGGCGCCCTGATGAAGCAGGTGATGGGCACCAAGGAAGACGTTCCTGGAACCTTCAGCAGAGGAGGTGAGGAACCGTCTTGTGGCCCCGATGCTGCTTTAGTTTTTTTTTTTGTGCCTGCCTAGTTTGCCACAGTCCTGGTTTCAAAATAAAATGCATCGAATTTGTTTTAAAGTCCTAAAACTGTCGCTGAAACCGAGACTGTGCCTGTGTGCGTGCCCGCTCGTGTAAAACCATCCTCCATTGTGTGCCGTTGTTGGTTAACGGGCCATCTCTGTCATTTGACCTTAGCTCTGGGTCAAAGGGCGAAAGTCATCTCCCTCTCTCAGCCCAAAGTGTCTGGCAAGGCTAGGAACCCTACTAGAGGTACAGTAGGCCACCTTCCCCCCTCCCCCTCGCCTTTCACTCCTCTCCTGTCTAACCAATCAGATCTCTTTAACCGTAGCGTCAGTGTGTCGGGGAGGGTGGGGGGGGGGCGTCCTCCCTTGGGGGGGGGGGGGGGGGGGGGGCGTCCTCCCTTGTAGTGCGTCCGTCTTCCGCGGACTAGTGGTCTGTCGTCGCTGTGTCCGTGCATGCTGCAGCTCTGCTCTATGATGTCTGTCGTTTCCCCCATTGATTCTTTCCCGAGTGTCGCACTTCATTCAGCTAGGTGTAGCGGACTGGACTGGGTAGTGTTCCAATCCTTTCTGCCTGTGTTTAGCAGCATGGCTGTTTCTAGCGACGGATGTTCCCGCCAGTGTGTTTCGAAAGGATAATTCCAATGTTCTACGCCTCGAGTGCGAATAAGAGGAAATGATTCTTTAAAGGCTCGTTAACGTGAAAGAGACTTCCACGCAAGGCATTGCTTTTTAGAAGTGGCTTTATCTACCGCTCTCTGTGTGTGTGTGTATTGCAGGTAAATGGGGCAGTATCCGTGGCAGCGGGCGTTTAAGTGCCTACAACCCAGACGTGGGGACGCGTCTGGCTGGAAAAGAATCACCGCAGCCCAACGGAGGTCCCGGCGAGGCGTTGTTCCTCCGCTCCCACAAGGCCTACCTCTACATCATCGGAGACAAGGCCCAGCTCAAGGTGATCGTGGGCCCAAAGTGGTGTTTACTGCACCCTAATGTGCAGGGAAGGAGTGTGGACCGTCGGTCCCTTGAGTCACACTCATCATGGCTCAATGCTCACGTGTTGCTGCACACATTTGGGATTAAAGGCGCGTCACGTGCCGCAACCGAAGGTCAGCCGGCTGCGGGAATGACCCAGACTTTGTTTTCTTCAGGGAGGGAAGCAGGACTCGTTCCAGCAGTGGGAGGTGGTTCCCATCGAGGTTTGTGACGTGCGGCAGGTGAAGAACAGCTTCAAGAAGCTGATGAAGGCCTGCGTGCCGAGCTCTCAGCCCACCGAGCCCAACATGAGCTTCCTGCGCTGCCTGGAAGACTCGGAGTGGATGGCTTTGGTAAGTGCTCAGCGGTTTTCCGTTTGAATGGGTGGTCTTGTGGGCTTACGTGTTCTGACCGTGTGTGTGTGTGTGTGCATGTATCCAGCTGCACAGGGTGCTGCAGGTTTCCGTCCTGGTGGTGGAACTCCTGGACACAGGCTCATCGGTCATGGTCAGCCTAGAGGACGGCTGGGACGTCACCACACAGGTTGTGACCGGCTCCTCGTCATGTTGTTGCCGAGGACTGTTTCTTGGAGTGAGGCTTGGCGTGACTTGCTGTCTGTGTGCAGGTGGTGTCCCTGGTGCAGCTGCTCTCCGATCCCTACTACAGAACCTTCGACGGCTTCCGGCTGCTGGTGGAGAAGGAGTGGCTGTCATTCGGCCACAGGTTCAGCCACCGCGGAGCGCAGACGCTGGGCAGCCAGAGCAGCGGCTTCACCCCCGTCTTCCTGCAGTTCCTCGACTGTGTGCACCAGGTGGGCGTGCGGTGATTGTTTATGTGTTTGTTTTGTCTGGTTATTTTAAACTGAGGTCAACGCTTCAAATAACTATAGGTTTTTTTTTTAAGTGCTGCAAGAGCAAATCATACATTTTTGAACCGCTGGTTCATTTGAACAAAGTGACCCATTGTTCAGAACGAATTGGTAATGGAATTCACTTCTGCTTCCTCTTTGTATCTATAGTACAACATCATTTATAATGTGCTGTCTATGTGTTTGCCTTTAAATCTGACTTCATTTCCTGTCCTGCCGATGAGTGACGTGGATTGTGCCGTCCTTATCACATGCAGGATGTGTGGTTTCCCCCACTGTCGGCAGTTACACATGTAGCTCTTCTGCTGTCCAACTCGGCCGAGCTTTTGTTACCGATGACAATTATGTTGTTGTTCCTTATTCTGTTTCCTGTGTACTGTATGAAAATAGCCCTACTCCAAGTGGATAGCATGATTGAACGAAAAACGTAGCGACATCGAACAGTCCTAAAAGATATTATGATGAACAAACTCTCATGGACATGCCGAACAAACCCCGGAACCTGTAATCCTGAGCTGTTTTTTTCACGCCACCCTCAGATCCACCTCCAGTTTCCGATGGAGTTTGAGTTCAGTCAGTACTACCTGAAGTTCTTGGCCTACCACTATGTGTCGAACCGCTTCCGCACCTTCCTGCTTGACTCAGACTACGAACGCATTGAGCTGGGTGAGGCCATTTCTAAACTTAACAGCTGTCGCCGTGGGTCAAACGCTTCACTGCCCCATTTTCAGAATCACCGCCGTTTGTGCGATTGTGACGAGACCTCTGTTTGTGTGTCTGTGTGCAGGAGTCCTTTATGAGGAAAAAGGTGAGCGGAAAAGCCCTCAGGTGTACAAGTCTGTGTGGGACTACATCGACCGGCTTAATAAGAAAACGCCTGTCTTCTTCAACTACATGTTCGCACCTGAAGACGATGAGGTGAGTCCCAGCAGACGCCCGACCCATCTTTGAGTCTTTCTCGAGTAAAACAATGTGTCAAAATGAAAGTCATGGAATTGGTAAAGCAACACAGCAACCGTTCTAGGTGCTGCGGCCGTACACATACGTTTCCAACCTGAAGGTGTGGGACTTCTACACGGAGGAGACCCTGTCGGAGGGGCCGTCCTACGACTGGGAGGCGAGGGTGCGGCAGGAGCGCGTGGCAGAGGAGGCGGCGGAGAAGCCCGACTCCGGCGGGCCCACGTCACAGCGGCGCGTCGTGTGGCCGTGCTACGACGGCCTGAGCAAGGTGGTGCCAGACGCCATCACCAAGCTGCTGCAGGACCTGCAGAGTCTGGAGGCGGAGCTCGGCCAGACATCGGAGAAGTGGAAGGATACGTGGGACAAGGTCAAAACCACACAGAGAGCGGAGTGCAGGCTGGAGAGCAAGGTGAGACACCGTTTCAATGTTTGTGTGTCATTGTAGTTGCACTGAAATACAGTAAATACTGAGTTTAAGCCTCGCATTAGTGTGCACCTTTATTTGGATGCATTTAATGTGAAACTGTTGAGCATATTAAATGAGAATGCTGATGAAGCATCAATTTGAATGAAAATATATGGATAAATGCTCATGCATTGTGCTGACATCTTGTGGTGATACGGGGAAATGCAGCTAAAGGCTTCCAGGAGCACACTGTCTTTGCATGTACCACTGAAAACTTAGCTATTGGTTTGTTCAAATGTTCTTCTTTATAGTAAGGTGAGTAAATAATTAGGAATTGCTTCTGCTGTCAGACTTGTGTTTTTCGTAAATGATGGTGAAGATTCTATGTGGTGGCGTTGTAACAACTCATCATGCTCCTCCTCGTCTTCTCACCTCTTTCCCCTAACTTCCACAGCCGTCGTTCTCCAGCTCCCTGCTGATGTCGTCCAATCTGAGCCACCAGCGGCGTTCTCAGGGCGTCTACCTGCAGGAGAGCGGCGTAGGGTCCTCCATCAACCTGGCTCTGGACTGCGAGGCCAGCGCCACCTCCACGCCTGTTGCGGGTCGGCCGAGCACCAGCACGCTCTACAGCCAGTTCCAGAGCACCGAGAGCGAGAACAGGTCGGTTTGTGGTGCACTGACATGGTTTTAAGGTTTCAGTTTAATATGACAATGTCTAATGTGCCCCCCCCCTCCCATCAGGAGTTTTGAAGGCATTCTCTTTAAGAAAGGGGCATTGTTGAAACCATGGAAACCACGGTGGTTTGTCCTGGACAAGACCAAACATCAGGTGAGAGGACGCGATGCATGAGAACCTCATTGCCCTTCATCAAACGTCGAGAAGTTGTCATTTTAAGCTTTGTAGGTGAACGTTTGGGTGAGTGAATGGTTGGTGCGCATCCATGTGCCTAACCTGTGTCCCCGCCCCCAGCTGAGATACTACGAGAGCAGGCAGGATAAAGAGTGTAAAGGGGTGATCGAGCTGGCGGACGTGGAGTCTGTAACCCCCGGAACGCCTGCCATGGGAGCACCGAAAAACATTGAGGAGAAGGCCTTCTTTGATGTGAGTCACCCTGACCTCTTGTCTGTTACCGCGGTCACATCGTTTCAGCCACGCGAGAGATGAGACCCACCAATTGCCACGTACATGTTTAATGCCGATAAGATACGTTAGAGGTTATTTAGCGTGTGGCGCGTTCAGTGCCACCGGGATAAATCGGTAAATATCAGACGGCAGCAACAAATCCAGTGACTATGGGGGAAAACTTACCATTTGATCTTTGACTTCACTCTCAGATCATTGATTTTGGAGCAATGCTTGAACGGACATAGATCTTTTTTTTTATTTATTTTTTGCTCAGATGGCAAAGGTTCTTAGAAGTTACAGACAGACGTTCATGGTGTGTCATGATTAGGGCCATGTAACCCAATCATTAACCCCAGTGATTTTATTTTATTTTTTTTTTTGCAGGCTAAGCGTTTTGTGAATGAATGTGAATTTAAATCAGGTTAGGTTCATGTCAACTGTTGTAAATATGGAGCCTATGCTTCGGAAATATTTGCCCAGACATTTTGGCCAACTTTGTGTAGATACCTGTGATTGAAGTGGTTTGTGGGTGCTTCTATGTCGACATGCGGCTGCCAATCATGTCTGTCTCCTTGTATTTTTCAGCTCAAGACGACCAAACGAGTGTATAACTTCTGTGCCCAGGACAGCCTGAATGCGCAGTTGTGGATGGACAGTGTTCAGAGCTGCTTGTCGGACGCCTAGAGAGGAGGCTGGACTCTTGAAGGGAGCGGTGCGTCCCGGAGCGCACGAGCGGCGCGGCGGGGCCAGTCCCTGCCGGCCGATCCCAGTGAAACGGAGGACAGGGGCCCTTTTGCCACTTAAGCTCCGTTCTATTTGCTAGTGTTGAACTAATAACCTCGCGTCACAACGTTTCAGTGTTTTTGTTATAAAAAAAATTTAAATGAGAAAAGACCAAAAAAAAAAAAATTACCCTGAAGAACCACTCGCTGTCGTCTCGCCAAGTAGCTTCAGCCCCTCACCTCCCTCCCTGACAGTCTGACCACTATGTGCGCTGGATGTCTGTGTGCACGGAAAAACAATGCGTACTTAAGCCCGTCGTTGCATTTCCGTGAGCCCCCCCCCCCCCCCCCCCCCCCCCGCCCCCCCCCCAGCCCCCCTCACGGCTTGGACCAGCATGAAGATGTTTCATGCCCTCCGCCTTCCCAACCACGACCCCCATCCCCTTCCTCACTAACCCTGTCCGCCCTTTAAAAACACTCCAGGGGGAGGAATGACGGAGGAGCAGCAGCAGCAGCGGCCGCCGCATGCCCAACACGAAGTCTCACGAAATATCGCCTGACGGGCCGACGGACCAAAAAAATATCCGGAGGAACAAACGGTGGCGGCAAACGCCCTTACTTCCAGTCCCCAGAGGTCTCGGCTCTGTGCCTCTTCGGATTTTTGAAGGATTTCCCTTTTCTTGCTTTTCTTTTTTTTTTTTAAGCCCCAATTTTGTACCAGAAAGACATCCACCACACTCATCACCTGTCCCTCAGCAGATGATGAGGATGAGGATGATGACGATATACTGTGAAAGCCACAAATCAGTTGCGCAGATCAAAACCTGTAGAGCCAGAATCGGAGAATCAGTCAGGTATAGAGCGTGTCGGTGACCTGTTCACTGAGAGTGTTTACAAAGTAGACAAAAACTTCCCTCGTTAAGCTAATCTCCGCTCTGCTCTACATCCACGTTTTTTTTTTTTTTATTAACCACTAATTACATCCAGATTTTTAAGGGATACAGAAGGACAAATGACACATTTATTTCGTGCTGACGTGTTTAAACCAGAGAGGGATCTGAAATTTAGAAGCATAAGGATAGGTGCAGTGTTTGCATTGTTGGACGCGTCGGAGAGGCTGCAGAGCTTTTCTGCGTCGATCTCTGGGAGGACGATAAAGGACAATTGTGTTTTTTAAACCTAGGTCTTATTCTCTTAATTGGGTCCATTTGATTGTTTAAAGAAGTCTGATAACACTGACAGCAAACATAGTTGTGTATATGTATATATATAAATATACGAGCCATCAAATGATAAAAGATACATTTTACAACGTCTGAAAAAGGGTAATGGATCTGACACAAATTTTCAGTGAGTAAACTAGTTGCATGTGCGGAATCAGCTATGACCCATGGGCCTCACTCATGTACGACCAGCTGACATGTGCAAATGAACAGGTTGCTGGTTTGCTTCACCAGGTAGTCGCAAAGTTGCAAAGCTCCAATGTCCACAGGGCGGATTTCATCGTTTGCCTTGAAATCAACCCTGTAAATAAAAATGAAATTTGAATTGGAAGCTTAAAGAGACGTGCTCAGTGTGTCCTGTAGTCGTCATCATCACTGTCTCAGGAAAAGAATAAAAACGAAACAAATGCCGAATTGAAGCAGAGTCCAAAGGCTATGTGATCCATAGTCATAATGGACCCAGAGGAAGACCTGCGTTGAAAAATACCGTAATGTCCTTTTAGTCATGGCCGGACAGGGAAAGTCAGACTCCCATCGCATTCACTTACACTCAGTGTGTCATACATGAACGTGACGCAGCTCACGTGCATCATCAGTCTACTTGTGTCGACACCGATGGTTCACTTTAGCGCCTGTTACCTTCAGTGCTGGAACTTGTACATAGGAGTTTACATCCATTAGACTAAGTAGAGGAACGGCATGTTTGGCCGGAAGGTTGCAAACAACTATTCACTTGTTATTTTCTTTTCTTTGATTAATTTTGTTTCACCCACAACTATATTCACCCTCTCCTCCACACACATACACACACGCACACACAAAACCACTCGAGACCCCCCCCCCTTTAACACAGACCCTGCTTTGTAAGATATGGTTCTGCTGCTGTCTTGTTGAACATAAAATTTGAAATTGTAGATTTTTTTTTTTGTGTCTAATAACTCCTTTGTATATACTACTCCAGATTTGTATGTAACGTTTATGGTAGTAATTTATTTAACTTGTCTCCTCAGTAAGAAAGTTCCTCAAGCACCACTTTATTTTTTAAATTAGGAATTCAATGTGCCATTTGTTTATTTCTGTATTAATGTGACTAATGTTTTTATTTCTTTGAAATTGTAAATCCTCAACGTATTCGTTTTTTTTTTTTTTAAACACGGTTGTCCTTACTGAGTACCAACTGTTAATGCAGGAGTGGAGATGGCGTGTTAGTGGAAGAGAAAGCCTCTGAGGTGTTTTTTTTCTTAAAGGCTGGTTGGATTTTACTGTGTTGATCACCCACAGTAGTGGGATCTCTGGATGTAGGCAACAGTCAAATAAATGTGAATGGAGAGATGTCTTACTGATGCTGGGTTCTACTAACTGACCTGCTTGTTACATTAACACATGCGTTTAAGGTCAGCCAGTTGTTGACAACATGGGACGCCGTCATCACCTGCCTGAATCAATTGTATGTTTAACTGTATGTCTGGTGAGAACCGGCAAATACAGCTCATCTCTCTTCGAAAAACACACTTGTGATGTCACAGTGTGCCGACGCACCAAGGAGTACACTCCTGCGTCACTGTGGAAATACAGAGCTGCATTTTTAATTCGTTGAGCCTTGTAAAATGTCAGAATTAGAATTGCCCATCACCAAGCTGGTCTCGTATTTAATCAAAAAACACTCCGAAAATCTATTTACTGTCTATTAGACAATGAAAACCAGCAAACAGTCAAAAAACAAGTTATGGTAATAGATATGTATTAGATCAGCATGCTGCTCAGCAGAAACTCGTCATACAATGCAAAACCTGCTCCTGTGAATTATTAATCCAAAATTACTTTGCTTTTCTTAATGAGCCAGAGATCTAAGTATACATTCAGTTTGTAATAACATTCCTCTTCTTGATAAATATATTGCATGTTGCCTAGTATACATTTATGGCATTCAAAAAAAATCATCGATGAGAATGATTCATAATGTTAACGAGGTGTGTAGCTGTGGTGTATACGAATCCTTAACCACCCACATGCACAGATAGAATCGCTGCTGTTGGTTGCTCAGCATCTAGTAACTATGGAGATAATGCTGGACATCTTTATGAAACTGAACGCAGCATCATTATCATGATCATCAGTCTAAAATGACCTCAAAATAACATTCCCCTGAGCAGCAGGAATCGTTGCAGCAGCCAGCAACCGCCTGTGGAATGGTGATGTGTGTGTTTGTGTTATGACTGTCTTCTACATCCAGCAAGACCCATTTCATTGCTTCTTGTTAACCCTTCTCTCTTCAACAGTCAACAGCTAAATTAACAGCAGCAACATGACATAATCTTTTTTTTTTTTTTTGTTGTTTCTTTCTGTTTTTTTTTATTTTTTATTAGAAATGACATTCTGAGCCGGGTTATGTTGTCAATCATGTCAATATAGTTTTTAGGATCCAAATAAAAACCGTGGGTTTAAATGTCCATCTGCGTGTTCTGTTTTAGGTTGATTGCTTTCACCGGATTAAACCTCGGACAGCACGTGGGACACCAGGCAAGTGCTGACATTCCCTCTGAAACTCAAACTGTAGAATTTCAGAAAAAGCTACAGGAGTCCCACATATTGAATCAACTGTTTATGCAGGCAAAACTGACGTTGTGTATTTATTTGTTTGACATTATGAGCAATTAAATTGTGTTGAATTGTACAGTTAGGGGGCCCCGTCATCCTTGTAGGTAGATGGCGCTGTTGGCTACAGGCAGAGTGAGAGTAATACGGTGGTGAAAAAGCAGCTTACCGCCGGAAGTCCATCCTGAGAGACAGGGACATCAGACCATTAACAGCCGGTCTCTGGTACGTGCAGTTCTGACTCAAACAAGCCCCAGTTCTACCCAACATTTATTATATCGGTCATTTGTGACGCAGTCCTTAAGATATTTGTTTGGCCAAAGTATTTTCCGTTCTTCGTTTTGAAATATTTTTAATTCAAGGTAGTTTATTATAACTAATAATCGAATCGTTGTATGTTTACGATTATTTAAAATGCTCTTTTGTTTGAAGTAGTTTTACGTTTTCATACGTAATTGGCCAGATACAAATGTGCGTCATAGTTGAAAAAAATTGCAATAAACACTAATCCATAAGCATTAGATAAGATTCAACTTTTTTGGCATGGTGCAAAGTAGAGGTCCAGGCCAATGAACTGCAGTTAACAGAAAAGCCAAGAACAATATTATTTACGGATACATATATAAAAATGAGTGAATGAAGAATGCAATATATTGCACACTTATGTACATGTATGTTTATTTAGCAATTCCTGTTTTTAAAGATGATCCCAGGTTAACCTTAGAAATAATGTTCATGATAAGAACAACAATTGTTGTTAGTCTATACTCTATATATAATTTTTGTGTTAAAGGCGGTCCAGCGTAAGGTCAGGATTGGCCATGTTATTTTGTCACTGTGCTGTTGGACAATAACAAAAACACATTGAAGAGTGTCTTCCAACAGCTCGGAGGACAACACTGCTCCCCTGCCCTCCAGCGGGACACCATGGACGAGGACAGCTTGAAGGTGCTGGTGAAGCTGGCTCAGGACGGACAGCTGAGCCCCCTGCGGACGCGCATAGCGTCCGGCGGCCCGGCGGCGGCTCAGGTCGCCCGCGGCGGACACTTCGGCCGCTCGGGGGACACGTTGCTGCACTACGCCGCCAGGCACGGACACGTGGACACCGTGGACTACCTGATCAAGTGCGCGGGCGCGGATGCCGAGGCGTGCAACAACGATTACAAGAGGCCCATGCACGAAGCCGCGTCCATGGGTCATGGAACGTGTGTTAGCTACCTGCTCCGGGAGGGAGCCAAAGTGGACAGTCTGAAGAAGGCCGACTGGTGAGGATGATATCTTTCTGGCGTATTTGCCACGATCCTGCGTGGAAACATCTGATGTAAAAAATACACAACGACGATTGTGCTATGTTTGAAGAACCATGGTCCCCGGCTGCTCTACAGCTCCCTTCGATAGCTCAGTTGGTAGAGCGGAGGACTGTAGAGGCGCTAAGCTGAAATCCTTAGGTCGCTGGTTCGAATCCGGCTCGAAGGAGGGATACTTTTTTTCCCCCACGAGCGAGATAAATAAGATATTGGCATCCAGAAACGACAAAAAAGGAGCTAAAGGATATACCTCTAAAATGTGTACCCCTGACATTCCTGATTTTATGTTAAAAACCCAAGTGCATTGTTGGAAATGGATAACTAAAGCCAATGTCCTGCTTTAACTTGTTTCAGTTTATCCAGACCAAAACCATTCACCGAGCTGACCGTCTCCAAGTACATCGAAGTTATTTGATTAATTTGATCAATTAAAAAACTTTATTACCCAGACCACTGGCTTTGAAAAACAACCATTGGGTTTCACCATATGAAATTGTATTGTCGCAACGATGCAATCTTCAGGGGATTGTTCCCGGAGGATGTGAGGCCACTCGTGTGTCTCTTTTTCTCTCTCAGGACTCCTCTGATGATGGCCTGCACCAGGAGGAACCTCGACGTGATCCAGGAGCTGCTGTGTCACGGTGCCGACCCTGCCCTGAGAAACAAGGACGGCTGGAACTCGTTCCACATCGCCTGCAGGGAGGGGGACCCTTTGGTCGTGCGGCACCTGCTCCTGGCTACACCGGACGTCTGGAGGACAGAGAGTAAGACACGCAGGACGCCGCTGCACACTGCAGGTGAAGCATCATTTCACTGTGCTACAGCTGACTTAAAAGGGCCCGATAGTAACGCTTGCTCTGTTTGATGATCACCCAGCGATGCATGGCTGCGAGGAGGTTGTGAGGATTTTGCTAGAGAGGTAAGTAGAAACTAAGTATCGGATCTATCTCCACAACAAATCAAAGCCTAATTCACTCGGTATCAATCTATAGCCAGATTTATACTTGGCACTCTGTGTCTTAATCTGTAACTACTCCTGTCAAGTGGAGCTGCTTTGTATGAGTGATCCTCACCTTCACTGGTCCTCTTCCAGATGTGGCTATGTCCCAGACGGCGCAGACAGCTGTGGAGTCACCCCTCTGATGGAGGCTGTCAGGCACGGACACATATCTGTGGCCAGGCAACTCTTAGAAAACCACCAGGTCGAGAAAAAATCTCAAATCAGTAATGTTTCGGCACTGGTGTATGAAACAGGCATGTGTGCGTATTGGCAGTAAGATGTGTGTACGTGTGTGCGTTAGGCATCTCCAACAGTGGCTGATAAACTCGGGGCTCAGCTGGTGCACCAGGTTGCTGTCACAGGCCAGGAGGAGGCCCTACGTTTCCTGGTGCAGGACCTCAGTGTAGACGTGAACCAAAGAGCGACGGACATCCAGCTCACTGCCTTGCATTATGCTGCAAAAGTAAGACCAGTCAAACAGTTCAAACAGATCAAGCATCGATGCATCTGGTAAATGAAAATGTGTTCATAAACTCTCTTCCTCATCTCCTTTGGTGTCTTTCAGGAGGGCCACACGTCCACTATTAAAACATTACTAGATTTGGGAGCAGATCTTCATGTTCGGGACAAAAAGGGAAGAACTGGTAAGCAAAGTAATGTCACGAGATACTTAAATATTATTTCATAGGAATTGGACATCGAGCCTCCTTTTTAAGGACTGGCTGTGCGGGGTTTATGTCATGCTGTCATTATATTATTTATTCATGATACCCTGCTTTTTAAAAAGCAGTGAAAAAGCATAGAAAAGACAGGATGGAGCGAAATGTATTTTTTATCTTCTGCTCTCAGCTCTTCACATGGCTTGCATCGGGCAGCATGCAGCAGCAGCAAAGATGCTTCTGCAGCTCGGACTCCGAGATTCTGAGGACACATCCGGCACAATAGCACGACAGCTCGCCAGGAAACCAGATGTGAAGCGAGTGTTTGAAAGTGACGCGTCATAAATGATCCCACATATATACATATATTGTTTCAGTAGGTTCAAAGAAAGTGACTCATATGGTTTACTTTAAATGTTTTATGTCTTATGTTGTTCAATTAAATCTCAGGTGACCCGACTTTGCCACATGACTTCATTCTTGTTTCGGTTTTATCTACACTGGTCCTGGCTCTGGTGTTTATAACTTAGACTGCAAAAAGAGGTGCACAAATTAGAGTTTCTCCAAAAAACTGATAAATAAAGGCGATGATGATGTTTTTGAATTGATACTCAGATATGAAAATGCCACGCAGAGAAGTTCAGACATGACTGGGCACGATTATGAAAAAACTCTGATGACCAGTTTGTAGTCTGATATCACCTCTAATAATTACACAATGGCTTACTAGTGTTAAACACATCTGAACAGAGAAACCCTCAGACCATTCTTTTTAACTGTGAGTTTTATTTTTGCCTTGGTTGTGTAGACCAGATGCTCACCTTTGTAAAACGCCTGTACCAACAGTGATCTTTAGTATGTGTGTGCCGTGACTAACAAAGGCCAACTTCATGTCTGTCACTAGATTTACTTAACAGGCGTGTTGGCCGTGAAGCTGGTCGGAAAGGATGAAGGGTTCCTGTTTTAGAAGGATATTATAAAGTAGGTAAAATGCGAGTGAATGATTAAAACACTTTAACTGGGATTTTAGACTATATATGACATGCAAACAATTCACTTCTAACGGTAGTTGTGGTTATAGGTCACATTTTTTGGAAGGCAAAGCTTTACAACGTGTTATTGTGAAGTGTAAAGAAATAACACGGAAATGCGTGTCTGAATTTTTGCAGTGGTACGGATATAAAGGCTATGTCTCAGCTGTCAAGAGGCCCCGAACCTCCCATCGCGGAGTGATTGACACCGGAGAGGCCCCGCCCCCGAGGCGCCTGACACCGAGCCATCTCCTCTTCAGTACTGCACGTCTCCATTTTCTTTCCCCGACACTGAGGATCAAAGGAGCAAGACTCGGATAAAAATGGATGAAGACTACGACGTTATCGTCCTGGGCACCGGGCTCACGGTGAGAACGAAACACGCGACGATTCAAGTGATTCACAAACCAGTTATGAGCTATCCGCCGTGCTGTGAGCTAACTGGGCCTAATCAGCGGCGCTGGCGCTAAGTAGCTATTAGCTTAGCCGAAGACCGCCGATCTACGTAAAAACTGCGAGCGATGCTAGCTGCTAGATGTCACGAACCAACCAAAAAAAGGCGACATGCAACAGTTGAGTTGCTCTCAAAGTGTACAATCAGTCTTATACAGTGCACACTGCGGGTTTGCGAGTTGACTCTGAAGGCAGTAAACCGGTGGTTTGGTAGTTGAGCGCCAATTCGGGCAGCTTTTGAACAGATTACACCGTGGATGATTAATGTGGCTAACATTAGCCGTCCTGAATGAAGCTAACTAATTGGCCTGTGAACGTGACACAGTTTGACGGGGAGATATTTCCTGCACTTGTCCCGTTGACTCGGTTGTGGACTCTTATCTTTTTTTTTATGTGTCGCTTTAGCATTGGTAGCTACTGCACTAGCTCCGGTTGTTAGCACTCAACAGGCTGACGGGAAAAAAAACAAGTGGTCTGCTGGCTCGATCGAGCCGTGTTCGAAACATCCGCACTTCATTTCCTGTGCGAGGATACACGTAAGAGGAAAAGAAGCGACGATTCGCTGTGTTGCCCTTTCGTCGCTCGACAAAGTTAGCCAGGGAGGATTAGCACGCAACTTGAGGTTGAACTTCAACGCGTCGCCGCACACTTTAAAGCCAAATAAATCTGATCCATTGTAATGTGATGCGTCCCGGTGTGTTTGTGCGTAGCGGGGCTGTCTGTGCACAAGTAGGGTTTGTTTACCCAGATATGAACGCTCTCGATATTAACCATGCCACAGGCCTGACATGGCACGCGCATGTCGTGGAGGTCCCGTGGTGACTGTGTGAGACCATGTCAAGTTGTGTCAACTCTTGGCGTCTCGCTTTCGTCTACATCTCTGGAATGTTCCTAATCTGCAGAACCCCAGCGTTCTAAAGCAAATGCAATCCGCAGTCCAACCCAGCCTCCATACGTTTATTTGAGGTAATATGTCATTATTTTTGTGCTAAGTCGTAACATAGTGAACGCCTCCAAGGGGTGTGGGGGGGGGGGATGTGTCCAACGTTGCTGAGCAGGGTGTTGATTTTAGCTCACATTTGGGTGTGGTTCCACCAAGGCTCAGGAACTGAAAGCACACCATCAGTCCTCTGTAAACGGAGTCGATCCAAAGCCGTAGCTACTGCCAGTTGGGAAGGGAAAGACTGACGCACGGCAGCCTAGTCTCACTTGGTTTTTAAAGTTCCCTCATGCAAAAGAGAGCTCACCGGGGTGAAACTGGCCGCTTCCCCTTCTGTGTTTCGCAGCAGCATCCCAGCAGGTTACACAGATGGGCCTGTAATCGAGAAGTAATAACACTGTTGTTCAGTTTATTATTTGTCCGTTTACTTGCATTAGTTCCCACTACGAAGGGGTATCCGCTGTTCTCTGTCTTTACGTCATACAAGAGGTTATTAGGAAATAAATATAAGCAGCCCGCTGTTGTCTACTTAGAATAATAATTATCGGTCCATCCTTTGTTGGGGAAGCTTTAAGAATTGAGTGAGCGTGAAGGCGGCATTTGGAGACGTGTGGTGATGAATTGATTTAGTGGGACTACTGTAACAGCTGTGCGTCTCACTACTACAGCATGAAAAAAAGAAATTGTAATGCGCTATAGACTTGCTTATCCTTATCAAGGTACCAGAGTACAGCTACTGCTTGCTTTGTGCCCATCAAAAGGAGGAAACGGTGTTAAAGGAAAGGAAACGGATGGAATTCTTGGCTTTTCCTAACTCCAGATAATGAGTAGGAAAAGGGCAGCATGAAGCAGAAATTTGGTAACGAAAATCTTTTGAAAAACAAAACAAAAACATTGTTGATACCCTATGCTATATTACTCTATTAGGCCTATATACTGCAGCACAGTCATAAATGCAGCGTCCTCTAAACCAGCACATGCCTATCTCATTTTACAAGCTTATCACATGTTCTGCATGTCAAACGTTTAATCTGCTTGCGTGATTCACAGATGATGGAAGGAAGTGCAGTGCAGCGCAGTGAACCACAGTTAGCGGTTTCGTTTTAAACGGTAATATCGCCGACGCAGAAAACAAAAAAAACACACATTTATAATGATTAAAAAAAAAAATTGCTATATAAACTCATTTCTGTATTTAAGTTAAATGACCTCCTTTAGTGCTGTCACCTGAGGTGGGGGGGGAAATATATGTATCTGGAAACGTATATATCTTTTTCTATTGATGACTGCTGTGGAATTTGGTGATTCCCACATTCACAGAAAGGATTTCTTGCTCATGTGAGTCCAGTGGTTTAAAGAGCAACCCGCTTTTGTGGTATAATGCATTTGATGAATGATGACCGACCCATCCAGCTCCGGCTTACTGTGTTGTACTTTGTTTCCTTTTCCATTTTCGGGTTTTTATGGGTTTTATGGGTTTTATCTGTTAAAAATTGAACAGAGTCTTTGCCTGTGTTCCATGTTTTATGTGGGGTCAATTTAGTGCCTGGCTGTGTACCCAATCGGTTTATTTTCCTCTGTCGGCATGGCAGTTGCCATCTTGCTAATTTAGCGATGAGTGGGCTGCCTTGGGCACTGTGTCAAAGCTTGTATTTGTATGAACAGCAGGGCAGTTTGAGTCATATGTCGGGGGAAAAAAAAAAAAAAAAAGCAGAGGAAGCGATGCATCAGAATGGCTGTGTCTTTCCCAGAGATGAATCGTAGGTTTTTAGTCGTGCGTGCGTGTATTCCCAGTATACTCTTGGCCGTATCCGTAGCATTTTGAGAGCATTGCTGTCATTGTAAGGCTACGTCCATACAAATCAATAGTTTGACTATAGTTTGAACCTTAAAGTCCCAACCGAAATTTCCAATGGTTGACAGGATAGTGTTGAACCATACCACTTCCTCTGCTTTAACTGCACGGTGTCTACACACGAGGAGAATAAGAGGACGTCACGCCGTGAAAGTTACTACGCATTGTCTGTTGTCATGTGAGACAGAAGTTGTTTGATGTCATTCCCTAGTGAGCGTTTTCAAAGTCCTCACGGTCTCGTGACTCGCATAAACATCTGCAAGCTGTAATCGCATTTAAGCCTACAGCCTTTTGTAGTTTCGGACTCTGGCAAACATGCGCGTTGTTTCTCATCATTACCGAGCCCCCGCAACTCCACCTGCAACGTGAAAGCTGCGGCCATCCACCCTGCTCCACAGAAGAATGTTGGGCATTATCAATAAGAACCAGATTTAGATTAGATTCATTTTTGCATTAGTTAGATTTGTCAATAACTGGTGCTCCAAATCGTGTTGTTTTGTGTGAGGTTTCTTTGGCCGCCATCAGTGCAGATCTGATGGAGACTTCCTACGCTTGTGGAGACGATCATACCCGGCCACCCAAAAGCCATAACCTTTTTAACAATAACATCCTGCTCAACCAAAATCCTCATTAGCAGTGATATATGTGGCTTACAAATATAGTACTCATGAAAATGTGTAGTTGGTCTGTATTGTATGTTATATTTGTTGATTTGTCACAGGCCTGAGTTCAATAAAAAAAAAAAATAAATCTTGCGGTCCCCGTTTCAATATCTTGTTCTGCATTAGTAATTTGCGTTGTAATGCATCTTTCAGACAAACTGACACTTGTTCCAATAGCGCCACAGCAGCAACACTGCTCATTTGCAAATTCTCCCCCTGAATGCCAATTTTTGCCATTGACACACTTTCCCATAAACACCTTTGGGTTATTTGTCTCTGAGGTGGGGGGAAAAAAAAGATTTGGCAGATCGGCGATTTCCAAGGGTTTCGGTCATCTTTATCTGATTCCCCTTTTTTTTGTCTTTTCTCCAAACAGGAATGCATTTTATCAGGCATCATGTCCGTGAAGGGGAAGAAGGTCCTGCACATGGACCGCAACTCCTACTATGGAGCTGAAAGTGCATCCATCACACCACTTGAAGAAGTGAGCTCACCTTGGATGCCCGTTGTATTTGACTACGTGACACTTGGGAGGCCAGATTGGTTTAATATTTAGACACTGAGAACAAAAATGCAGACATAATTGGCAGAAATAAACTTGTATGTATAAGATACAATAACATTGTGTTTAGGCTGATATGTGTTTTTATGTATACACTTACCATTACCTTCAGCTTAGTTCCATGAAACTCTGTCAGATTTACTGAAGTAACACCAGGAAGAATGCGTCTCTGGTGCTGGACATTCTTGGCTGCCGCTGGTGAGCTAATTGTGATTCTGTGTCTCTGCAGCTCTACAAGCGCTTCAACCTTCCCGGCAGCCCTCCTGCTTCAATGGGAAAAATGCGGGATTGGAATGTGGACCTCATCCCCAAATTCCTCATGGCCAATGGTATTCTTGGATTGCTAATCTCCATATCACGTGTGACTTTACCTTTTGACGTGAGGCCTAATCTCACGTTGTATCATTGTTTTCACGGTGGACTGTGAGTGGCCACCTGGAAAAGCAATTTTGAAAGTTAAACAGCTATTTTAAATCTCGCAAATATACCTGAAGTATCAACACCATAATTAACAGTAAATGCAAATAGAAAATAGAAAAATAAAATGTAAATGATATTTGGTATATATTTTGAATGAATGAGCAAGTAATATTAGTGTTTCTGTGCATGTAATGATGATGTTTGCATCTCTGCCTCTCAGGTCAGCTGGTCCGCATGCTGCTCATCACACAGGTGACTCGATACCTGGAATTTAAAGTGATTGAGGGCAGCTATGTGTACAAGCAGGGAAAAATCTATAAAGTCCCCTCTACTGAGTCGGAGGCTCTATCATCTAGTAAGTCATCAAAGTTAACATATAAATGATATTATCGCATATGGAATTATTCAAGAATATGTGCTCAGCTAGAAACCATCATGAACATATTTTAGATTAATCTACAATGGGCCTATTCTGATTGCCTGACATTTCTCAACTGATGGTTGCGTGTTGGATTGTATCCACTACAAATCGGAACTTGTTCTATCTTAAAAAAGGTCTGATGGGGTTGTTTGAGAAGCGGCGCTTCAGAAAGTTCCTGCTCTACGTCTCCAGCTTTGATGAGAATAACCCCAAGACAATGGACGGCGCCGACCCCAACAAGACAACCATGAGGGAGATTTTCGCAAAGTTCAGCCTTGGCCAGGATGTCATTGACTTCACTGGCCACTCCCTTGCCCTCTACCGCACAGATGAGTGAGTGGCCTTTCTTTGACACGAGTATGAAGCAGTAATGAGTGATTAAGTTGGTAATTCCTTGTAGAATTAGAATTGTACCATTCTAAATGGCTCCATCGCTCTGCTTTCAGATACCTGGATCAACCCTGCATCACCACGATAAACAGGATAAAGCTTTACAGTGAGTCTCTGGCCAGATATGGCAAGAGTCCATACCTGTACCCACTGTATGGCCTCGGAGAACTTCCACAAGGCTTTGCCAGGTAGGGGTGGTCCGTACGAGACGGCCCAAGCCGTTAAAGCTTTTCGAAATAACATCACAATACAGCTCCTAATTATCAGGAAGTTCTTAAATAATCTGCTGATTTGTATACCTGTTTATTGGCCTATTTCAGGCTCCTGGTACTTTTGCCGGCCCACTATCTTCACTAAATGTACTTATTATTATGGTTAGTTATGGCAGACCTGGAATATTTTAACACTTTGAATTGTTTCCATTGCATATAACAGAGTATTTCAATCATAACACACGCCAACTCTGCTTTGTCTCAGATAACAGAAATAAGTTGTAGCTCTATGTCGCTTCGATTATTGTCAACGGTATTAAACGGTCCCGTGTGTTATTTATTTAGGATGGATTCGAATGACCCAGTATTGTATCGTATTAAGTTATCCTTTGATGATTGGAAGTGTTACAGCTATACTGTGTTTCGATTCCAGACTGAGTGCCATCTATGGGGGGACATATATGTTGAACAAGCCCATTGATGAGATTGTGGTGGAGAACGGGAAGGTGGTGGGAGTCAAGTCTGAGGGAGAGGTGAGCATTTCATTTTACTGTGATTTCCTGTTTCAAATCAAAGGATTTCTTCTCTTGTTGCAGGTTTGTCTAAACACAGACACACACCGTCTATTTTTTTATTTCATGCATTGGAATGAAACCATATGAGTTGGGATGATTGGATAACTGTAAGAAAAATGAACTTTATATACTGTCTAATATTTGACCATGCTATTTTGTAATCCAGACCTAATTCAATATCCCTGTGTCATCATATACATTATTTGGTTTTTGATGTTCACTCTCTTCGGTTGTATTGTAAAGGTCAAAATATCTGCTTTTTTGTCTCATCATCATACCCCGATTTTCCAGAATTGAAACCTATTGCTTGTTCTCTCGGCTGCATTTGTCCACCACAGACCGCTCGGTGCAAGCAGCTGATCTGTGACCCCAGTTATCTCATGGAGCGTTCCACCAAAGTGGGTCAGGTGGTCAGGGTAATCTGCATCTTGAATCACCCCATTGCCAACACCGGCGACATCAACTCTTGCCAGATCATCATCCCCCAGAATCAAGTCAACAGGAAGCATGGTGAGCGCACGGAGAACATTGCATTCTTTAACTGCCTAGGGAAGAGTCTGTCCTTATGTTGACTTTGTCCATTAGAATGTTAACTTGGCTCGGGTGTTGCTGTTGTGAAGAAGGAAGTTTAGTGAGTGACGTAATTAAATAACATCTAAAGATCTTCAGGGGATCCTGTTGGAGCTGCTGTTATATTGTTGTTGAACCTATTTTGCTTTCTTTGTCATGCTCTCCCAAGAGCTTTGGCAACAATAGTTAGACAGTTGATAAATGGCAACCAGAGCGAAATGAACCCTCCCTAATATCTGACAACTGATAAGACATACTCATCATAGCTGAACCTCCAAAAAAGCCAAACCGCCAGATATTTACCGTCTTTGTTCTCCGTTCCAGACATCTACGTTTGTATGATCTCCTTTGCTCACAACGTGGCAGCACAGGGTAAATATATTGCCATCGCCAGCACCACAGTGGAGACCAGCAACCCTGAGGATGAGGTCAAGCCTGCCCTGGACCTACTGCAGCCCATTGAGCAGAAGTTTGTCAGCATTAGTGACCAGTACGCACCCACTGACTTGGGGACTGAGAGCCAGGTACCCCTTTATTTGTTGCACGTTATCCCGTATACAGCTAAGCAGGTTCACTGTTTACATATTACATTTTAAGAACACAGCACCGTTAAATGTGAATGATTTCATGCATTAGTTTGAGGAGCTTGAGTTTGTAAGTGTGAGTGACCAGATGACACGTTGCCAGTATTTTAATGAAAAACAATTATCTGATTTAATTTGATCAATTATTTTTTGTTAGCAATGTTTAACATGTGCTGTTCATCCTGCCACTGGGCTTATTTGCTGCCACTGGGCTTATTTGCTGCCATCGTGTGAACAGAAAACTCCTCTGCTGTTTCCCCTTGATCTTTAAAGAAAGAAAGGAAAAAAAAACAAAAAAACGGCCGATAGAGAATTTGAAACAAATCAACTTCATTTATTATTTCCATGCATTCATACATTTCGTATTTTGTTTCATAGATCTTCCTCTCCCGCTCATATGACGCCACAACTCACTTTGAGACCACCTGTGATGACATCAAGGACATCTATCGGAGGATGACTGGCACAGAATTTGACTTTGCCGAGATGGAGCGCAAAAAGCAGGACATCTTTGGTGATGCGGCAGAGTAGAGGCAAAGCATCCACAACACTTCTGATTATCAAAGACAACGCTGCCGACAGATCTTACAAATATTAGAACATTTACTTTAAAACGTACACATCAATGGGCTGGCTGATTATTCAAATATATGGTTCGCCCATTGAAGAAAATCATGATATATAGAGAGCTATAGTATTGTTGAATAGGGTTCAGGGATAGCGTCATGCTTTGTCAAATCACAGTAAAATGGAGGATTTAACTCCACTTTACGTTATACCACTTCATATCAATTTGATGCATAGTCCAAAGATGCCAAATAAAATGATAATTAATAATCAGTTGGATCTTGGGTGGGTGTGTATGTGGAGAGGAATCCAATGTTTCTGTCCTTGTGTAAAAGGTATTTGGAAAATACATAATATCTGGACATATGTTATTTTGTCATTGCAGGTATTTTCCTCATTGGGGTATGAGGCTTGGTTTTTGTGCGTCTGAAAACAAATGGTGCGAGTAACTGAGGGTTCCTAAGACACCAACTTAAATTTACAGATTTTGTGAAATTAAATGGTTTATATGTCTGTGCGCTTGATATTTTATTTTCTTTACCTCTATATGGTGGCTAATCTCCAACTAGTAAACCATAATTAGGCATAACACAAGATGATAAAATCCAGCATTAACTACATGAACCTGTTTTAAACATGGTTAATATAATGCATAAGTGAAGGTGTAATAGTTCTTGTATTATGCAAAATGATGGAAGAATTGACTGACTGTACTTTGCTTAAGAAGGACCAAATGTGTACTGCAGCAGTATTAAATTGATGAGAGCTCTGTTTTAAACAACCGTTATAAATAAAAAACACCCAGGGCGCAAATGATTTCTGTACTGCAAAGTTAAAAAAAAAAAAAAAAACTTTGTCAAAAACAAGAACTGAGTAATTGTTATTTCTTACAGTTCCGTGACAAAGGATTTAATGAATGTTTGCAACGCAAGTGAATACATTCAGAGGGGTTGTTGTTACTTGTGTTTATAGTTTAGATTGTATATTGCTAAGATATGGTGGCCCTCACACAGCCTTAAAAGGTGAGTTCTACCTGTGTGTGTGTGTGTGTGTGTGTGTGTGTGTGTTTGTGTGTGTGTGTGTGTATAAATCTAGAATATGTATTCATTTGTGTAGTGTTTTTCAAATGCATTTCATAGGAAAAGATGTATGCTTTTTTTATTCTCTCATAGGTCTTCACCGCAGCCATGCGTTAAATAGACATCCAGGACTAGGAACTAAGTAGATATCGTCTGTGGACTACAACTCCCACAGGTCTACCTACGCCTGGGACGTTAGCTGGTCCTCCTCTGGGTGTGCCCCCTGGTGGGTACGCTGGGTCAAAGCCTTGTAAACATGGAGGTGACGGCTGCGCGCCGGTCCTTCCTCTGCGACATTGGTGAGTCAGCGATCAGTCACAGCTTTCACTTTGTGTTGTTGTCTCGTCCAATCACTATTCAATTGCATTCATATAAACGTATATATCACAATATTGTCCAACACAAACTAATGACCCAGTGAAAGGATATTTCTAAAGCTAAATCGTTACAGTACTTCTAGGCATATTTAGTCGAGATGAGGTTGTTGAAGTAATTATTCCAAGCACTTAACACAACACGTTATATTCGATATTCATGTGGGAATATTAACAACATGCCTCTATATTATTATTATTATTATTATTATAAGTGGTAGTACGATTAGGATCATATCGGCAAGTGTTTTAATGTTGTACTTGCAAGTTTTTAAATAGAGCAGTAAATATTTAAGAATGCTTTGTTCAGAAGAAATCAATAGATATTTAAGTGGATAACAAAAAAGCAAACTGGGAGAAATGTGTCTAATTGTTTAGGATGATGAGCGACTGAATGGTAAACATATTAAGCTTACAGTATATTTATAAATGCACTGTATACAAGGTTTTGATGTGTTACTTTGCCATCAAAGGTTTCTGGGCAGACCGCACTGCCCTGCACGAGGCGGCGTACCACGGCAGGGTCCTGCAGCTGAAGCAGCTGATCGAAGGCGGAGCCTCTGTTAACATTGTGACAGTGGACAACATCACTCCACTCCATGAGGCCTGCATACAGGGACACCTGATGTGTGTCCGTATGCTGCTGGAGGCTGGGGCTCAGGTGGGCTAAACCTCCACGAATTGAATACCCATAACCTCTCTGTCAAAGTGATGCAATCTAATGCATATTTCTATGCACACGTTTCACATGGTGACCTTTCCTGGTATCTTTGACATGTCCTTTTGAAATGGTCATCCAAAGAATAGAAACTGTTTTCTCTGATTGCTCTCCAGGTGGATGTGCGAACCATCCTTGGCAGCACCCCGCTGTGTAATGCCTGTGCCAGTGGCAGCCTGGCTTGTGTTGAGCTGCTGTTGGAGCATGGAGCCAGCGTTAACCCGTCGCTCACAGCTCTCACCGCTTCACCACTCCACGAGGCCTGCATACAGGGTTGGACACCAGCAGCAATAGGAGAGCGTTTGACCGGTCACACCGGCCTTCTTCACTCTGTGTGAACCTTTACATTCCCCTCAGGTAATGTCGCTGTGGTGAGGTTGATGATAGCCAGCGGTGCCTTGCTGGAGGCGTACGATGTCCACTTTGGTCCACCCCTTCACATCGCGTGTGCTAAAGGACGCGTTGACTGTGTTAGGGAGCTGCTTATTGCAGGTAAGTGAGAAGACTATAGGTCGGTGGATGTGTTCAAGGGACAATCTCCCATTTAAAAAGCAGACACACTGACGCAGCCTCTGCTGCTGTAATCATTCAGAGGTGTTGTTTTTACCTGTACCCTCTGTCCTGTAATCTACTTTGTTTAATTCTAATCTATAAATAATTTCATGAATTTGTATGTGGAGAGTTTAGTTGAAACTAACTTGTTACAATGCAGTCTCATCTAAAGCTTGAAATGAAAGTCAACATTTTTAAACGGTAGCATCTCTCCAATTAACATGAAAAAACAGCTTTTTTACATTTGAGAATTATGTTATTCAAATCACAGGATTTTGAATAATTGCATTGCTGGTCGAAATTCATGATGCATGTCCTTGCATGGCTGTTGAACATCACCGCGGACTGAAAGCTTTTAATGGAGTCATTTGTTCTTGTCTCTAAGCGACAATGGCAAAGTCCATTTTCTGTAGCTGCCTTTGTCATTAAAAACTACATTTTTCCACTGTAATAACACTTTGCTAGGGGAAAATGTTTACCCTATAATAATCACGATATTCCCAAAAACAGTCAGTTCATTTCCCATGTAATTGTTCCATAAACTCAAAAAAGAAACACATTTAGCTCATCTTAAACTCCTGCAGGTGCCAATGTGAATTCAGTGAAGTTCCACGAGACAGCCTTGCACCACGCGGCGCGTCTCCACGCCACGGACATGATCGAGCTGCTGGTGGAGTTCGGAGCGGACGTGCGTGCCAGGGACAACCTGGGACAGAAACCCGTGGACTACGCCACAGCTGTGTCCACCTCTCACACCTGCCTCCACTTTTATGAAAGTAAATTCCCAAGTTCATCAGAAAAAGCCAACGTTACTCAGAGCCATTAAAGGTCATTTCTTTTGTCAGTTTTTGCTTTTGATAACCATGCTTTCTCTCGTCAGGTAACCCCCTGAACCCCCTGAACCTGCAGCAGCTGTGCAGGATTGCTTTGAGGATGACACTGGGCTCCAGAGCCTCAGAGGTCATAGGTCAGCTGAACATATCCCACCGCATCCACAGCTACCTCCAGCACTGCGTCCATCCCACATTACTACAGAGTGCCACATGATTGGACATCAAATCCTAAATCAGAGACTTGTATTCAATATGAAATATTAAATAAAAAAGAAAAGCCTCATGGACAAGGCATGCTATCATTACTGAAGTTACATTCAACTATTATTACATTATTAATATAGGCATATTTGATAAAATATAAACTATTAAGTCGTGATTCTTAATCTGTAATAACATTGTTTATTTAAAGAATAAATACAAGTTGCATTGTTCACCGAGAGTACGGTTGTACAGTTTGGTTGTAAAAACCTACATGTCCCAGGATGCTTTTCGAGGATATGGCACACCATATGACTACTGCCACGTGCCAACATTGTTGCTGTTCAAAACACTCCGTGGTGTAGCACCTGCGAATTCTGCTACGAGAGAATATAACAGCAATGGAAATTGAAAGCACTCAACCGTATTTCTTTGGAGACATTGGTAAGTACATGCATTTTTTAATAATGTTGGCCCAGCGGGTTAGCTAACGTGTACGTACCAAGCTGTCAACACGACTTAGTTGTTTCTGTTTTTTAAAGTGTCATTTTCTGTCAGTGAAAATAATGAACACAAATGGCCTTCGACATGTCGAAAATATACATGTCACTCGAAAATATAGATAACTTTATTCTGTTTTCGGTTCTCATTAAATATCATTACAATTACTAAAATACCTGCTAACTGTACATGAACGCCTTGAAATATTTATATCTGTTAAATTGACACTAATATCATAATTTAGTCGTTCAGGCCTGACATATTTGGATAGTAACACTTTCATTGGTATCAGACTCTTCAACAAAATTAAATCATTTTGTTTTCAGTAGTTCCAGCTTCAATTTGAAAGATTTATGTGTGCACCCTCCTAGGACTAGCAAAATGACTCTAGCTCAGTTATTTCGTGGGTACTCAATATATATATGTGTGTGTGTGTGTGTCTGTGTGTCTGTGTGTCTGTGTGTGTGTGTGTGTGTGTGTGTGTGTGTGTGTGTTTGTTCTGCTGCAGGATGCTGGTCAGAGAGAACAGAGGTGCACAAGGCGGCATCCATGGGCCAGGCCACTGAGCTGCAGCAACTCATTCAGAGCGGAGCGTCGGTCAATATGGTGGCAGTGGACTCCATCACACCGCTGCACGAGGCCTGCGTCCGTGGACAGGCCCAGTGTGCGCAGCTGCTGCTGGAGGCTGGAGCCCAGGTAAGGCTGACGGACACCATACATGCCAGGTCACGGGTGACGTTCATCTGCAGACTCTAGCCCAATCGTTAGGTTCAGAATAATTGTATCAGAGGATGGTGAAAGGAGAGTAACCGGGATCTGTGTCAGGTGGACGCGAGGAACGTAGACGGCAGCACCCCGCTTTGTGATGCCTGTTCAGCGGGTAGTTTGGAGTGCGTGAAGCTCTTGCTGGAGCACGGCGCCAAGGCCAATCCTGCCCTCACCTCCCGCACGGCCTCACCTCTTCATGAGGCCTGCATGGGAGGTGAGTGTGGCTCAGCTCACCTTACGTGCATTTGGGGTCCCACGTAATTAATTTCACCATTTCTCTCATGGCTCATTTTGAACCATGACTGCTGTTCATAACCCAATGTTCTGTTGTTTGTATTTCAGGTAACGCCGACTGTGTGATGCTTCTGATCGGCATGGGTGCCTCTCTCGAGGCGTACGACCTTTACTACGGCACCCCGCTTCATGTGGCTTGTGTGAACGAGCATAGAGACTGTGTTAAAGTGCTGCTCAATGCAGGTGAAAGTGAGGGTTCTTGCCCATATGTTAACTGCACCATGACCTTCGAGATCACATTTTAAATCCAGTAGAATGGCAGATGTGTTTAGCTGTTTTGAAGCCCCTTGTGGTGTATGTGGCCGTAGTGGGTAATTTGTAGTGACTGAGTGATAAATCAGGCATTATGAGGTCACTTGTATCAACCTATGCCTATGCTCATTCGGCTGATCTTCATGAAATATTGATTTACACATGATGGTTTTCCTTGTGTCAGATTCATAGCCAATGAGAAACATTTACACCAATGACAGATTCATTCATTTGATATGATTATGTTTAGGTGCTAAAGTGAATGCCGCCAGGTTACATGAGACGCCGCTGCACCACGCTGCTAAAAACCTGCAGGTGGAGACAATCGAGATACTGATAGAGTTTGGGGCAAACATCTACGCCAAAGATCAGCACAACCGGAAACCGGTCGACTACACCACGCCAGACTCTCCTTCCGCAGCCTGCCTACACCTTTATGAGAGTAGGTACTTCTCAAAAGTCAATGCTGCATTTAAAACACACATTACCGCTTTTGATCTGCCAGAAATGTTATTTGCCTTTTAAAATATACAACAGTGTAGTGTCAATGTAGCACCAGAAGGTGGCAAGCAAGGCTCATTTTTCACTTTCAAGAAATCTCAGCTTGAGGATGGCACTTATTTAAGAATAACATTTTTTACTGTCCCACACAAACATGCACATGCTGCACACAACACTCTAGAAAGTAGAGCAAATAATTAAAATATGAGCAGATGGGGATGGAAAAAGTTGGATAATCCTTACAAAATCCCATATTTTTATTAAAAGAATCACAGTATTACATACATCATTACATATGTTAAATTAACACTATATTTACACCTTGGTAACATTTTGCAGTGTGATGACGTATATCACATTTATGCATTCATGCCTGGCTTTAAGTTATTACTATTGTAATCAACATCTAACGCTTTGTTTTTCATCCGTAGCCACTCCTATGAGTCTGCAGCAGCTCAGCAGGTTGGCAGTTAGGAACAAACTAGGCACCCGAGCTATGGAGGTCATAGGTCAGCTGGATATACCGAAACTCATCATCAGCTACCTCCGCTATCAATGAGAGTTGCCTGGAGAGGGGCCAACGCTCAATTAAAGACTGGATATTCACAGAGCTGCTCACAAATTACAGTAGGTTAGTGTCAAGCACAGTGCTCTCACAAGCTTCTGTTCAGAACTCTGTTTTAATTCTTTAGGCTTGAAAGCAACATGTTTTACAGAGAGGAGTATTTTGTTCCATTGCTTTTCTGTATTTGCCTAAATAATTTTTATTGTGTTTACATGTACTCTTGATCTTAATGAGATTACAAGACAGCTTCAATACAAATACTCTAATATGTTATTAGAGTGTGCAGTTTTCAGACCTTGAGGAATGATCCTTCTTATTCCAAGATCGGGCTGCAGAATATCAGATGCATAGTATGGCCTGCCATCCTGGGGTGACAGGTGGCAGCAACCTACCTCTCTCTCTTGGGAGACATCCGAAATGCCCGGTCTATCCGATCTGTTTAAAATCTGTTCCCTTAGACTCTTGACCAATAGATGCATTAATTCCAGCTATAATTTATTATTATTTTCTCTTGTTTTCTTTATATTTTGTTATGTTTTCTTTTCTCTGCAAAACCACCTCGGATACCATATGAATGCAAGCCGCCATCATTTTCATCATTGTTTTTAAATGAGCGTGTTGGATGCAGTTCCTAAACAAAATCTGCAACCCAAATATGGGCTTGCTTAAAGTCTAAAATTCAGTGAAAGCTTCTTTGGCGTACAATTAGGAAGTTGCAATAACAAAAAAAAAAAGGTTGGTTTGAGGAGTTACCAAGATTTGTAGCCGCTGCAGTAATGACATTATCCGATGTATTTTGGGGCATTTGGTCAGAGTTGGGGTTAGGGTTTCATGAACAACATTTCACATCAACATTGTTCCTTTTGGTTTCCTTTATAAAAAATCCGTCAAAGTCAATTGAGGCACCAGTGTTTAATATTGCTAACTATACATTTAAGCTTTATAGGTCTTAAGCAGCATCTAATAATGTTTGACATTCTGTTAAGAAGTCAGTGAGTTAGAGAGAATTAGTAGCATAAGAGAAGAGCATGCTTTCAATATTATAGAAGACTGTATATGGGTATTTAACTAAAGAAGAAGCGAGTCATCTAAGTTAGGGAAAGAAGTGAAATGGCTGAGTGTTTGGCAACAACACTTCAATAATGAGATACTTTTATATATAGATGCTTAAGGATAATTTAAGTTTAACTTTGGATTAAATCACATTGTTATGTCATTGTTTAAAGGGGTAGTCATTCCAGGAACTGCTGGAGAGCAGACAAGGATGGATGTTGCATGCATGACTTATGATGAGCTCAGTGGCGGGATGGATATTTCCAAGAACGTACAACTCATGGATTGAACCGTAAATCGGCGTGCGGGTCTGTGAGCATTCTACTAAAAGCGAGAGAGATTTAAACGTGAAACATCCGCAGGCATCTCAATTGGGGAAGTTTGTCACAACAGCACCGAGAGTGAAGTTCTCCAGATGCTGCCCCTTCACCATCTCGCATTCCTGTGTTTCAGAGCCCCGAGCCTGGCCACGGCTAGTCTTTCATGCGGACGCCGGCGTTTCAAGCAGGCCGTATCCTGGCTGCCTGTTTATAGCTTTGTGTCTGATGTCCCCATTAAATCTGCCTATGCTGTTGATGCGGGCCTGAGAGCTTAGCTGGGTCTTGGTATTTGAAGACGATGGTGTAGAAATGTGTTTACACTGTAAATTGCAACAGAGTGCTTCAGACTTACGTACTCTCTTCTCTCACTCGTGTTTGACTTTCATTTAACCATGCAGGGTAAATCAGGGCAATCAATGCTCAGACACCAGAACGCCGGAGGGTAAGTTAAGGATACAGAGCGGCACAGTACAGGATGGGCACGTAGTCTTGTTTTGTTTCAATGGTGACCTCTGTCTCTGTTCCTCATCATGCAAACAGTCTAAATCAAGCTCTGGTGATATGTTCTTGGAGTTTTTTTTTAGCCCGATGACCTCCCACAACAGAACGCATTCCATCTTTCAGTGAACTTTGGTTAGGATGTGAACGCCGATAGTGAACCGTCGGCCTCGGTGACAGAGTGAGGAAGTGACTCGAGCTCAGGTTTTGTTCGCGGAAAAGGAAGTGTAGGCAACTTGCTGAGACGAAGGGCGGTGAGCCCCAGGAAACATGGAGCACAGTACTGTCAACCTAACGTTGTGTTCATGCTGTCCCACTTTGATTCTGATTGCTACTTTGTATTGCAACACGGGGCGAGGCGTTCTTGCTAGAACTAAAATATATGAACATGGGGGAGAACAAGCAAACCGTAGAGGTTAAAAAATCCCACTCACCTCCACTGTGGTCGGATATCTGGTTGTAGTTCTGATGTCATGTTTTCCTCACACACACACACACAACAATTCAGCAGGTACTTGTGGGAGCGAAAGGACTTTAACTTGGTGTACAGCGCCAGTGAATAAACACATAAGACATACAGCATGGGACATGAATTAAGAGATTAGACGGTAGAAGTCGCTGTGGCCTTAAGTGTGTAATAACAGTCTAAGTGTCAGAGTAGTTAAGTTACGAAGAATATATACAAAATGCATCAAGTGAAGGATTGTCATTGTAGACACAATATATGCTATGTGTTTGATGTCAGCATTAGTCATAAGTACAGTGTGCAGTGTGTGGTTATTGTCATTTACATATCACAATATATAGTGCGTGAATGTTATTGAAGTTTAGCGAATGCTCATAATGCAATGCAGTGCGTTTAGGTTATTGACATGTATCAGAAATGATCATGGTGCAATATACAGTGAGTTTGGGTTACTGTCCTCTGCCTGACTCTCCATCAGGAATTCCATCAGACAAGCAGGAAATCAGCAGATTTTTATCTGACGGGGTGCTAGGCGATCGATTGAAGGGATTTTCAGCCGCGACATGATGGGGAATGTATGCCGCTGCCTGTATGTCGACTGTGTCCAGACCTGTGAGATCACCTTTAAAATCCAGTAAAATGGCAGATGTGTTTCGCTGTTTTGATTCCCCTGGTGGAGTGTGAGGCCACAGTGGGCAAGTTATAGTGACCGAGTGATACATGGGGCATGGTGAGATAACTTGTATCAACTCATGTCTGCGCTCATTGGGCTGATAGAAACAAAAGACACACATTCTGCGTCACTGGGTTGTGTTGCTTTAAGCCGTGACAGGACAGAAAACGTATGAGTAGCGTGTCGAACCTGAGGGCCATGAGCCCCTGAGGGCCATGAGCCCCTGAGGGCCATGAGCCCCTGAGGGCCATGAGCCCCTGAGGGCCATGAGCCCCTGAAAGCATTCATATGGATATCCAATTCACATCGAGCTGGAATTCCTGGTAAACATCGTCCCAGCCAATCTTTCTGCGCGCGAGTGAGCAAATGCTGTGCTCAGAAAAAGCCCCAACACAATCCGCTTGCGCTTTACTGACATCAGCCTTCAGGATTTTTTGTTTTTAATCTCGGTTCACATTATTTAACGGTGCCAGCAGGCAGTCTCGCCTCATGCGGTTTTACAAAGCGAGAGGCCACCTGTCAGCCCTCCTCCAGCTCTGCACCTGTGTGTTTACCGACGGATCTTAACAAAGCACTCCGAAGAATGATTACGAGCCCCCCCCCCAGCCCCAATTGGGCTCCCTCCCCAAACGTGCCCAAGCTGCACAATTCTGGCCTGAACACATAGCTTGTCCACTGCCCACCGTAAACATGCCAAGATGTGGAGGTACCTTTGATCGGAATATACGTTCCTGTAAACAAACCCTCCACCATTTCATGATATTTGGACTGGTTCTCCTTCTATTGAAAAAAAAATAAGGTGGTCTGTTTCCCTTTAGTCGTGGCCTGTAGATAAGTTTGGAGCTGCTTCCTTGTGTGGAATGTTCCTCTTAAGACCTTTTTAACATGTTTGACCCGGATCCAGATGGGCTTTGTACCTTGTGGCCTAAAATAACCACTGCTAAACATACTCGGTTTCAAAGCACTAGGATTCTAGTGAATGGACTTGCAGGCATGCAAGGTATGTCCTGTTATCTAAGATGAATAATGGCTTCTGCTCAAAAATGGAATGCGTGCTGAACAGGAGAGTGGCAAGTTAGTCAGTTGATCTGTCAACCTGTTTGGTATGCACATTTTGATCATGCCGGTTTAATATTTTAGCCAGGTGAGGTCATCCGGGGGAGTTAACAGAGGGACATTCAGAGCAAAGGTAAGCAGCAGCTGGCAGCCTGCACCTCTGAGACGTCCCGTATCCTCCATACTGCATTGGTGAAACTCACGTTTTAACTCAATTAATTCCATATCAATGAATTTAGAGGACAATTTGTATTGGAGACCTTTTTAGGATTATAGATAGCCCCTTGCACATTAACCGTTAGGAAGTAAAATGAGTACTTTATCATGTGACATTGCACACCTAAACTTGTTACATAATAGTGGGGACATTTGTTCGGATGAGAAGGCTTACTGATGTTATCATGAATATAAATTCTTTGTTTGTAGCTGCAGCTTGAGCGATGTGTAAAATGTCCCACTCTAAGATATATATATATTTATTTTTTTTGGCCGCTAGGCTGTGCCCTAGATAAAGGAATCATTTGTTCCGTGGAAGTAATGAGCCAACCACAATGTGTGTTTACCCAGTCAGCATAATGTGTTCAGGCCCAGAGGACAAAGAGGAAACCATCGCCTGTAATTGTGGTCCCTCTCCCTCTCAGCCCCCGTTGATTTACTCACATCTGTCAGGAAACAGCAGCTCGCGAGAGATACGTCCTCCTCATGACACCATAAATAAAAAGAAGACGAAGGAAAACAAATTCACATCAAAGTGAGTTCATGCTGATTAGTAGAAGTGAAGTGTGTAAGAGTGGAACAAATAGATCGAAGTGAGTGTTGCATACACTATATAGTTCTATTTAAATATGAAGTAAGCGACCACAGCATCTGTGATGTATGATGAAGATCAGATATCATATATTCGTAGTTCACAGGAGGATGGGATGCCATTAGTTGACTTGTTGGAAATTAGGTGTTTCGACCTTACTGTTCATAATGCACAGATGGCAAAGTAATTAGTAAGTAATACTTCGACACAAACTGAGACGTGTCTACGAGTGATGCCACGCTCATGTTCACGTGTATCTCCGCCCAAGGTTCAAAATAACACCCACAAATACCTCTAAAGCTCACTGGGAAACATGTTGCACACGTTCATTTAATCCATACACGAAAAGAAAGGTAAAAATGGTGATTTGTGGTGTTAGGGGAGTTGCATGCTGGAAGTAGCTTTTGACTAACGACTGTTTATCTATCTCACCAGGGCCTCTGTTCAGTGTCTCCAGCCGTAGTGCAAGCTGCCACCTACGAAACGCAAGAACGTATTCCAGCCCCCGTGTAACCAACGCTCCCCGAAAATCATAAATCGCAGGTACTTTGGATGGAGCCACACTGGCTGCTTCCTTCTTTTTACAGTTTCAGTGCTACCTGACACGCTGACATGCAATCGATATCAATCCCCTTATTTTATACACGCTTTCACACTCAAGTAAAAAAAAGAGGTTTCCCAAAAACTCTCACAATGAGGTTTTTGTTTAAAAAGACAGAGCTCTTGAATTTCTCTGGATTCCATTGAAAAGATTTAGAATGCCATTATGGTATATATATATACACACACACACACACACTTATGACATGTAGTCATGTTCATATATGTATTATGCAGGTATACATGTATGTATAGTTGTCTTAGAGATTGTTGTCTACACTGCAATTTGCTGATTTCCAAAGAGGCAACCGGTGTCAAAATGTTCCATATTAATACATAATATTTTAACCCCTTTCTAGCGCTGATTAACAAAAACCTGAAAGGGGCTCTCTCTTGGCGTGGGGGGACCTTATTTTAAGGTAACAAAAAACAAAACCATCTCCCTTTTTTAGTACACACAAAAGAAGATCTCATTATTTTATACAATTTCTGCTAAAAGATGCTAAATTGTACACACTGGACCTGTTGACAATAAGGGGCTAGGACAAAAAAGTTGGTTCCATAAACCCTGTGTAGATGTAATCACAACTCGGGTCTATTTAATATTTGGTCGATATCCGCTTCAAATTGTAGACAGTATCCCGATGCAGTATAGAGGTCTCCGTGCTGACCTTTGACCCCCTCTCCTTGGTTGCACATTGCTCTTTGTCTTTTATCCGTCCACACGGTCGGGGTCTGTTTTTGTTCAAGTGCCGGTAGACTTTGTGAATCCCGACTGAATCAGCAGCCTCTGCCCTTAGGGGCGGGATTCGATTCTTCCGCTGCTTTGCTGAATGAATGGAGCGACACTCTGAACACGGGACCGTGGATTTCCACGGACTTGGAGTATCTGACACGGCAGCTGTTGTACTTCTGTCATAAAGTCATGCCCGAAATGGAACCATGTGGTAAGGCAAAAGGAGAAAGATAGCCTTTTGTCTGAAGTTAATGGGAGATTATTTACAGCTTCTGGCCTTTGAATTGAGACCTTTCCCACAAAAGAAGTGGACATAAATCCCCACTGGCAGCAGACATCATTATTCCCAGAGTTTTTTTTGTTGTTGTCCAGCATTACCATCACACATCGATAATCATAATATATGAGAAGGAAGATGAAATGAGGATAACAGACGTCACCGACCCACAAAGCGCACATCATGCACATTATAACTCTGGGAAAACACGGCAGAGATGGTGAAAAACAGATGTGGGCGATTAACACTGTAACTGTAATAACTTATTGATTACTGGACCCAATGAAAGACTTCTGCGCATGGTTTCTTGCTGCAGATAATTGTTTTCAGCAGGAGCCCCGAGGATCCCAGTCAGTCTGTCTGGCCTCCACCCTGAAGTCTGCTCCCACGCTTACAGTCGTGCTCAACAGGCTGCTGGTCTGAGAAAATATTATTCACGTGTCTGGGAGACGGACCCTCTCTCTCGCTCTCTCTCACACACACACACACACACACACACACACACACACACTCACGAGCATATACTATACAGGGACACTTCAAAAGCAGCTTGATGACCAAGCCATCTGGTTGTATTTTGCGAAGGGAGTCCCCCGTTCCATAGTAGCCTCAGATATAGTCGCACCAGTGTGAATGGAGTCAGCAGAGTCTCTTTAACAGCCACTTTCCCTCTCTGTCTTTGTTTCAGCTGCCGTGACGCACGTCTCCCCCGTGCCGGCCCACTGCATGGCTCGCTTTGATTTCCTCAGAAGTGCAATGCGGTGCTGGACTCACACAAGGGCTTGACATCTTTCTCGGGTATAATATGTTAATCTACTTCTTGTTTCTTTTTTTTTTTCCATGGTTAAAGTGAATGAGTTAACCTTGCCTGCTGGAGCCGCCGCGGTGTCCTTGACTGGGGGACTGTGTCCTCGGTGAAGTTGAAGGATAGTTTTCTTTCTCTAAAAGCACCCACGCTGAAACACAGTAGTAAATGGTCACCGTGTTCTGACTTCGCGTAAAGTATGCAACACTATTTTGGGCAAATGCGGGATGACCTGAAGCCGGGAAGCGAGTGACACCAAACAGCAGTGGAGTCTGATGGGGCTGAGGCAGCTGTCATTGAAGTTCCAGTGGCTTTCTCTTTTTTCGTGCGCTTCCCACCAGACGCTAAATTAGCCGAACCTTGCCAACAATTCTGCTCTCCACGCCAGGCAGATTTTAATCTAAAATGTGTCTTTGAAAAAAAATTCAATTGTATCTAAATTCAACGCAATTCCCTCAAGCAGCACAAGGGAACATCTTCGTCATCAGCAGACTGTTACAAAGCAGCCAAGACTGAAAACCTGAATGCCTTCAGCGCACTTAGCTCGGAGACACAAAGCATCCGAGCAGGCTGCATAACACCTGCCAGCTTGTACCTAATGTTCTAGTCCGCGGCTCCCTTTTGTTGTGCATCAAAACCAAATATTTAAGTGGCAGTTCAGGGTGTAGTAAAGTAAATGACTTGTATAACTGACCGTGGAGAGCTGTACAACCTAGGGAGTACACAAGATAAGTCTCTGACAGTGAAAACCCCAAAGAATGTATATAAAGTGGGCCGGAATGTTCCCACCTTTTGTGTGCCTTTTTTTTTTGATAATCCATCAGATCATAAGCTGATCTATGAATATATTGGACCAACTTGTACTTACTTAACCAAACGAGAAGTACAACATCAACTCCCATTATTCTTTATTGACTGAGTCCGGTGAACTCGGTTACTGAATTTCCCCATTGAGGGGATTGTTAAAGGTTGTTGTTGTTGTTCGTCTTCTTCTTCTCACTCTTGACTCACATTCATGCGGTTTTGCAAAAATGCTTTGATTCAGGTTGGATGCTATTTAACATTCACAAAGGCAGGGTTTTGTCACACATATTGGCATCGTACATGGCAGCCAATTACTCCTTAGGTTTGGCAGAGTTACGGCATATGTTTCAGCATTAATGTGTATTTTATCTATTCCAGCCACGCATTGCCTCAATGGATCCAAGAGCGTGGCCCAAGGGACACTGGGGCCCTGACTGAAATCTGATTGACTCCTGGAATGCTCCTGTCCCGCCATGGGCTCGACTTTCCACAGGTTAGTACGAGCTCATATTTGGTCATTGCATTCATGACTTAATTCGAAGCTATTTGTCCATACTATCCTTCCACATATTCAAATATTGTGTCGTTGTGTTGCATGAAGGTGTGAGCAACAACTGCAAAGAACAGAATGTGCTATAGGTATTGTTGTTTTCAGCCTGCGGCTATTGACAACTATTAATTTGACTTTTATCACCTCAGTTAAGAGGTGCTCCGACTGTAGCAGTGACGTATAGTATGCTGTAAAACTGCTCTCCATAGCAAAAGAAAAGTATGGTATGTCAGGGCTGAGAAAGCCACTGAGGAGGGGGAGAAGGAGGCGGGATTCTGTTTTAAATGCCTCGGCTGAGGCACATGATGTTCATTAACTTACGTAAGGCCTCGTTTACTTATTGTGCATCGATTCTGATGGGTTAGTTCAATGTGATACCTAAACTATGCTTCAGGAAACAGTCTAATTCATGTTTCAGTTTCTTAGACTGTACCCACCGCTAGTTCCCTTCTTTCCATGACAAAAAAAGTTGTGATAATATATGCATATCCCTTGTCAGCATTCCAGCTCACTTTTTTGTAATCAGTATGAATCCATATGCAAAGTTGCAAAAAGGTGGCAAAATAACAACAGTTCTAACAATCTAAGCTGGCCGTAACGGTGTAGGTGGTAATAAATATTCATCATATTTTCTCGCTCTTCTTAAATATTCAAGCTGTATCTGAATTCCTACATAAATTTCCATCCCTGATAGAGATGTCAGTACAATGCTGGGAAATGTCTGACCCACGTCCAGCTTTTCAGTGCCGTGTGTGCCGCTGTATGCACTTCTATTGTACTGTAGTGAAAGCAGAAATCTGGGCGGTGGGTATCGCAAATCCTCGGCGAATGAAACCAAAATATCTGGAGGGATAGAAATAACTTGAGTGAAAGGGGGAAAAATATGTCTTGTCGTTAGGACTCCTCTTGTTGGTTGGAAAAGGTGTCAGATTCAATCCCTAGAGCTTAACGGATAGGAAGTATATACTAGTATAGACAGCATCTTCATTTAGAGACCAATGCACTTTGGCTTGTGGCTGTCATCCAGGCAATTGCTGTTGGGGCTCCTGCATAAATCATCTGCAGAACAAAGAATGTCGAGCCCTTTTAGAAGACCCAGAAGCTTTATTATATTATTATGTCTGCATTCTTTCCTCTCTTTGCTAATCATATATTCTGCCTTAAAAACGATCAGCAGAACGGGAATGGGAATGAACCTGCCTTCACAGTGTTGCCACAGTTGGTAAACATTGACAGATTGAACGTCCGCATTTCAAACGTGACGTGCAGGTTTCACTGAACCCTTGTTGCATTCTCTGTGGTTGTGTGTGTGTGTGTCTGTGTGTGTGTAGGTGTGTGTGTGTGTGAGAGCGTGTGTGTTTTTGTAAGCCTGCACATTTTGGGTTGTGGGTGCGAATTGTGAGAAAATCTTTAAAGGGCATTTTGTGGCTTATATAAGGCTTTTTTAGGTTTAGCTAAGAATAGGTGTACATGAGAATTAGACATTTGGTTATGATGTTAGGGTTAGGTTAGGGGGCTAGAGAATGGATAGCTCAATATGTGCGTGCGTGCTTGCGTGCACACCCATGCGTCGCATAGCAACAGCAACACAACAAATTCACAATTCCTACAACAAAGCATTTTTTCGGCAGCAATAAATCACTGCTGCCGTTTAAAGCGTAATAATAGGCCATAGGAAGATGAGTTTGGCTGAACACTTGAGCCAGGCGCCTGTAAACTTCTGAGAAGAACAGTTTACACCTGTGGCAGTCCCGCTCCCTCACTTTATTTTGGGCTGGGAGTTGAGAATGCTTATTTCACGGTCTCCCGTGTTTATCTGCTGGTGATAAGAGGGTGCACAGTGAGACTAAGTGGGGAACATTCCCGGGAGGGACTAGGGCAGGATACCCTCGCAGAGCACAATGAAAATGGAAAGGTGATTTCAAAAAATAAAATAAAAATAAAAGGACGCTTAAATTATAAACCCTCGCTGTTGTTAAAATCTCCAGGAGACTCTTTGGTTTTAATGCTAGGCAACATCCTGGAGGTCAGGGAAGAAAATGTGTCAATTTTATTGGGACAAAAATTCTCCTCTTCATGCATGACACCGTCTTAAAAAAATGTCCTTCCCTTTCAAAGCCAATAAGCCATTAAATCTTAAAAGCACAGTAGTCATTGAAAGGATCGTAACCAAAAGAGTAAAATAATAAGTGTGCGTGCTGTGTGCTAATTGTCTTTGAGCTGAAAACTAAGGCCTCGTTCGGACTAATGGCTCCATAAATATCTGTTTTATAGTGCAGGCCTTGTGCAGTGTCCTTAAAACATTGACCTTTGACCCTGAGCTAAAGGGAATTTGACCTGCCACAGGCCTCCCAGCATCCTTTGTCCCTGTCTATTAACACACGGAGGAAAGTTAAATTTGGATCTGTCACCCCCGCAGTTGACACAGCGCTTTTTCTTTCCCCTCTATCCTACTGTTCCTCATTTGTGTGTCAACAGCAGCACGGCGGCCGGTTCCTATCACTACTGTGAAAGTGCAGTTTTCCACAGGAAACGCTTGCGCACGCTTTCCAGGCTGGCTGTGAAAACTGGAAAATCAGGGAAGGATAAGAGGGCAGAGAAGGGGGACAAGTGTGATTCCCCTGAGGTATGCGAGGTTAGCAGTGTGGGGTGGAGAGAGTAAGTGGGTTAGCCAGCTGGTCCAGACATCAGCAAGGCTTGAGTTAGGGGGGTATCTGCTCTTTATCTTACATTCCTACACATTCCTACACAGACACATACAATAGGGCAACATGACACAGTATGTAGCTGTGACATTTTAATGGTACCATGAGAATACACTGCCCCCTTTTTTGTTCTCTAAATAAACTAATGTATGTCAATGAATGAATTCATTATTTGATTATAGTATTTCATAATATGTAAACATGCCATTTGTAAAGCACCTCATAATTTACGGATTCTTGTCAGCGAAATACATTTGACGTAACGTAATGTGAAAATTGTTAAATAGAATTCTCCGATTAGAAACGTCTCAGCACCACAGCCGACAACTGTAGCTGTTCAAGTAGTGGAGTGAAAACAGTCTGCAAGATGTACTGGAGTACAAGTGTAATGTAGCACAATTTGGATATGTTGGATTATCTCGATTGCACGCATTGACACAAAGCCGAAAACTGGTGTTTTGTGTCGCTCATGACAGTTGACACAGGGTTTTGACACGACAGAGAGGATTATCTTGTCGAATATGTCTGCTGCTGTAGATGTAATTAACCAAATCGTCGGTAAAGTCCGTAAAATTGCACAGTGCCCAAGCAAAAACAGCAGTTAAATGGAATATTAAAATAAATGCAGGGGTTATTTATCCCATAAAATATTCATATATAATAGCCAAATGCAACACAAGCCCTTTTTTCTGTAATAGCGAGGGCAGTCAAGGTAACCTGTTACTTGCGTTAACTCCAATAACGCCAATAATCAGTTCTGATGTTGAAGGATGCTGACTGCAGTTTACTTAGCAGCACCATTAATGACTATGTATTTCTGAGTGTAACATACATGTATACTTTGAAGTAATCTATCTGAAAACACTGCCATGAACTCTTTGTCAGTTCAAAGTTACCAAGATAAAGTAGCAACCTTTGCTAAAGCTTGATGAACGCGTAAAGTGGTTCGCCTTCCCACGTGACCCCGTGTGTAAAGGTCAGCTGCTCTCCAAGGAGAGTTTCCGGGCAGCTAATCCTCTGTCAGGATGAATGAGAAGGCAACTGACAGACTTGGCGGCCTAATTTCGCCATGTGCCAAAACAAAGGCTGCACCTTTGTCCCGTCCCCGAGTCAGTGTAGTCCTAAAGATGCTCCCGACGGGTGTTTTGACATGAGCGGCACCATGGACATCTCCTTTATTGACGCATGTCTGTTGAGATGTCCTGAGTTCAGAGAGAGTATATCTGCAGGGGGACGGTCCTACAGCCAGGGAGCAGGATGACCAAAACACCAGGAGTTATATGGAGACTACACACTAGACATGTAATCGATGCGGTGATAGTCTAATTTCAATAATCCCAAGTGGCGGCTCTTTTCTATTTTACTTACGCTTCAGCAGCTGCTCAATATGCACACACTACAGGCCTGTGAAACCATAAAGAGCAGAGGTGGGTACCTTTTTCCTAGCAAGTGTCCTTTACATGTATATAACATCCTTCAATGACCACATTCGTTGTCGAATATATACCACACTAACTTGCCCTCGTTATTCTTTGGGTTTTAGCATCAGTTGGCATCCTTTATTTTGCATGACTACCAATTTCTTCTGATTTAACCCCTCTCATGGCGATGGCTGGAACGTACTTGTGTATTAGTGAAGCTCTGTTTTTTGTTATGTCAGTTGTTTTATCCGAGGCCAGAGGGACACAAGTGTGTTTTTTTTTCTTTGGTCTGAATAACTTCCTCCGCGGCTGTGAAGTTGGTTCTCCGAGACAAATAGACATTTGGAACACTGGAACTTTGTCCGGTTGTTGCAGCAGCACCGAAGGCTCTTTCTCTCGCTCTCCCTTTGGATGAGTTTTCGGCTTCCTGGCTATAAACTCGCACACCACAAAACTTCCCTGTGTAACATTGTCCCTGTCAGAATGTGGTATGGCGAGAGCTGCTTCTCTGGCAGCCGTACTCTCCATAAGAGCGTCGACTCTATCCAAGAGCATTTGTCCTTGTAACTCATCCAGTTCAGCTGCGTGTTTCCAGCTGTAATGACTGTAATGAGTTTGGTCTTTTTCATCACTGCATCCACCACAAACTAGACACACTGGCTTGTCTTCTACTTCGACGAAACTAATAGTTGGGTCCAGTTCTCTCGGCAAGCACAAATATGTATGTATATATATATATATATATATATATATATATATATTTATGCTATCTTCTTTCCTTGCCATAATGCTTGTCAGTTATGTCACGTAACACCAACATGCAACAAGTTCGCCCTGGCCATCCTGAGGGACATGCCAGTCTGCTATTTCATGTTTTTTCCTTTTATCATTTTTAGGAATTTTGAGGCTTCTCAAACTGTCTCCCCAACCCCTATAATAGACTGGCCCTTACCGTCTTAAAACGTCACCGTCTCGTCCTGGCGCAGGGGGACTTTGGTGCTTTGAAAACTCAATTATTCACCACGGCACACGTTGCATTGACTTTCACGGACTGACGATATCTGTCGGTGTAATTGTCCACGAGTGATTTTCCCCCTTTTAATCCTTCGGACCGAGCGTATACTGACATGATTCAGACGTGTCATTTATTTGTTCATTCTATCTTAATGAACATCCCCTTGTGACTTCCAACCGCAGACCTGTGGACCAGTCATACCCCCCCCCCCCGGGCCCTCTCAGGATATTGGGTAATGTCTGGAGTGTGCATTGCGGCCACGCAGCGTGGTACTGGCCGTCTGCTAAGGCAGTTGTCTCAATGGCGAAAGATATTGGGGCGATTGCAGCCAAAACATGAAATGGTGAGAACGGACTACGCTTTCCATCACGGGCGCGCTGAATGTCCGCAGCGAGGGGGTCGGATGCTCGGAAAGCCGATTCATATAGAAAATGTGTGTGTGTGTGTGTGTATGTGTGTGTGTGTGTGTGAGAGAGGGCGCGTTTTCCACTTTTTTGTGGGGCCTGAAAACTTAGTAGGGATACGTGTGACATGAACTACATGGCTTAGAGATACTATTTCAGTATTTATCGTTAGTGGAGCACATCACTAACCTTTTTCTTCTATCCCCCTCTTTGAGAGTAGAAGAAAGCAGCCTCAGTGCCTTTCCGCCTACCTTGTTCGGTACACATTTTCATTGTGCACATAAATTATAAACTAGCCCAAATAAAATCTCTGTATATACTGTATATATACATATTTATATAAATGCAAGCGCAATAGAGTAAGATTTTAATATACCGTAGAAAGAGAGAGGACATTTGTTCAAGTGGCCGCGTCAAACGTTGCGGCAGGTTTTTCTTTTGTGAGCGTCGGCAATCTGTAGGAAAAGCCTCTATAAATATTTTACAAGACTTTTAAAATTCTTCTGGCTCTTTCAAGCAGATCAGTTTCAGGGAAATCCATTCGCACGCCATGAAACTGTTGCCAGAGATGTTTTGGTGGCAGCGGGAGTGTATCTCCTCAGTGGAGGTGCTTGTCACAGGTGGCAGACAGGTCTGCTGTCCTCAGGCCCTGCAACAAAAGGTCAAAGGCCAAACTGTTAAAAAGCGAGCTAGGAGTGGCGGGTGAAGGGGTGAGGGATGAGGGGCCTGTTTGTGTGTGCTTGTGTGTGTGTGTGTGTGTGTGTGTGTGGGGGGGGGGGGCGTTGACAGGTTATCAGAAAGTTGCAAACTTAGCGCAGCTGACATCCGCTGCAAACTTAAATAGACTTAGGATGTCAATTGAATGTTGGAGGGGATATCTGGTAACATTTATTTTATTTTTTTTCAAAGAAAATTTTAAAAACATAACTTTTAGCATTTATAATAGTTTTTTGTTGTGGAGCAGTTTCTGATCCTATGAATGAACTCCCTAAATGGAGGCAGTGGCACATTTCAGGATCTGTAGAAACCCAATGCAGCAAAGCATGAGATATATATATATATATATATGTACTATATATAAGTACCAATATTGACCCAAGGTTAATATGTTTGTTAAGATGACGCATGCTGTCCCAAAAAAGTTACAATCAAATGAAATTAAATGAACGTATATATACTGTATATATATATATATATATAGCATTTTCCACAGCAGTGGTTCCACAGTAGGGTTTTAAATAAGGGACACGTTTCAACCTTTTCAAAACTCAAGGTGAACCATTTCCCTGTGCATAGACAAACACATCCACCACCGATTCAATGTGGTTTGTCTGCATTGAGAGGTTTTAATGGTTTTTTAAAGTTGATGAGCTCGGGTTACATCTCTCCTGGAATGACTTCTTTTCATCCATCTTGGGTCGGTCTGGTTATATAAGCCCTCTGTAGAACCTCTGCCAGAACAAATATCTGCTGGCTTGGCTCAGACTGCTGTATTTGTCTTCAAGCTTTACGAAAGTGCATATGTGTATTCATCTTTACAGACGACTACCTTCGGTATATCACTCACTGTGTTTACATGGACTGTTGTGTTTTGACGTGAACGAATCATTTTAAATCACTTACATATACATACATATCACTACTTGCAATTACAGTAACATTTTAGTTGTGTGTATATGCTTAAGTACGCCTTCTTTTGCCGCTCCACACCGATTTATTCACAAAAAATGTGATTCAAATAAAACTCTTCATTTGAGACAAGGTTTTGAGGAAATAACGCTAACTGCCACAATCCTGAGGAATCCCAATGTACAGTAAGCCAGTCACCCGAAATGACACCCAGGTTTTCACCCTCAGCGTGTGTTGGGGGTGGGGGTTAAAGTTGCGATGGTGATGAGAACGTCTCGCTGGAGAGACCGATTGGCTTGGATTAGACTTCAGTCTTGGATAAGGTTGATTCAAGTTTTTTCTTTCTCTGTAACCGTCATTAATCAAACGGTGTTCATTCTCACCTGACATCTTGTGCCATTGGCCACTGACAACGGAGCCTATGTTGCGAGCCAGCTCTGGGTTTGTGGTATGAAGAAATGTTTGACGCATATTTCAGTGACATGTACATTTCTAGCAAGAAAAAAAAAAAAGGTACTGCACATCGTTATGCCTCACTTGTCAATCATTAGAGTTTTGTTTACATGACTTTCCGGTATAAACGTGTCTTAATACATTATGGAAGCCTAAGGCCCATTTTTTCTTGGCCATATAAACCCTGAGCATTGCTTTTAGTGGGCTTGAGGAGGGTGGAGACCGTATAGCCGCATGTGGTAGAAATAGTTCCGGAGGGAAGATTCAGCCGCGGACTTTGTAATGAGCTGCTACTTCATGATGACATGCAAATTGAATGTAATTACTTGGTTGATTTATGAAGAAGCAGCTCAGTTCATATTCATACCAGCTATTTATCTGTGGCCATCTTGTAATTTCACCCTCCCCTGAGGATGAACCCTCCCCAGACATCATGCAAACTGCAGATAATGAATGGTTACACCTACAGTGTCACCCCCCAAGTCTTCTTTTTAAACGTTTTAATTCAGGGAAGGGTAGAGAGTGTTTTCCTCGCCATTTTCCCCCACTATGAAAAGCCTCTTTTTTCCCTCAGTACCCGGCCCATGTCCAGCATCTTGTTTCTAATGGCTTCCCCTGGACTTCGGAGCGTGTTTCCGACCTAACAAGTGAAATAAAATGTCTCGCCAAATCAGATGTTGGACAGAAGGCTGCTGGAACGGTAGGGAGAGAAGAAAAAAAATAGTCTTGGTTGACTGGGAAAGGAGAGAAATTAGGTTAAGGTGTGTCGTGCATTGTTTTGTTTTTTTTATCTATTCATCGGCAGCCACGAAATGATTCCCACATTCCCCTTGAACCAAACTGGAGCCTAGTGTTTGAGCTTCACAACTTCAAAGAAGTTACCGTAAAGGTTACTGACCATATTAATGCTCCCCAAAGGAAGCAACCGCCCAATTTTTGTCACGAAATGGCTTTCATCCTGTAATGAATTTTGCAGCCTATAGCTATTAACAGGGCTCTGGACCGAAAACTGGCCAACTAATGGTGCTGGCACGAATGCCAACGTGGCAACGAGAAATTACAGTTTCTTGGCCTAAGACTAAGGTTAGGGTTAGATTTCACAGTATGGGCACTGATGTGTAGCCTGGATCCTACGGCCACTAATCATCAACTCACTTTGTCGAGCTATGATAGAAGTCACTGGGAAATACAACGGCAATGTCGGCGCGAGCAACAGTCGGATCTTGCATAGCGACGATGCCATAAGCGAAAATAACTAGGATGGTTTGTCAGCCTTAATCCGTAAGGTCAAACAGTGATGTTGACACATCAGCTGGGAGGGACACGGCCAGACCCGTTGGAGTCACTGGACATAATTCTCCAAAATAAGTGCTCCCTCTAACAAATCAGACTGAAAAAGGCATCTGTGTGTGTGTATGTGTGTGCGCGCCTTGTGCATGTGTCAGACATTAGGTGCTAAACCTTTGATCAAAGGCTCTGGACAGCAGTGGATCTGTCTGCGTTTGGTCATTGTTTCCGCCCAGACGGCGAAGTGTGTAAAGCCGCAGGTGAGGCCTGACAGACGGTCAAGTCTTCCAAAAAAAAACAAAAAAAAGGAATGCTGGGAAATGCAAGACGCAGCCAGCTGTTTTCCATCTTCCACATGTGGATGCAGTGAAAGGGGGAGAGATTGAACTGTGGAAACGCCGACCCAGACAGTGAGAAGTGTGAGGCCAGGAAGGAAAACAGACCAAGTATCCCAGCTTTAATGGAAAGCGACGGCGCAGGAGACGTTCAGTGTACGCAAACACAATGGGCAATAAGAAATTCTTGCCTTTCGCCGATCACTTGTCCACCTGCAAAGAGGAATTTCCATCCGACATAGCTTCTAACTTTGGCCTTTGAGGGCAAGAGAGTTATGACTGGGAGAGCAATGGCCCCTTGGAAAATATCACTTGGCCATTTTCAGGTGCCCCTGTGACAGAGATGATTTTTTTCAAGGGCCCCGCAAAAAGTTTGGTCACAGGGGCCCAGGAACAAATTAACCCCCCATGCATAGCCGTGTTAATTGAAAACCTGCCGTAACGTTGGAGGCCGTAGCCACTATTGTTGTATCGTGTTGTTTTGGATTGTTCCTGCTTGCATCATCAGGAGAGAGAGAAAAAAAACCCCCATAAAACTCTTGAAATATAATTGACTGAATAATTATATAGAAGGAATTATTCATCACCTGTCTGTCCTACTCGTAGATATTCAAACGCACAGGTATTCACAGTATTTGGACGCATCCTGGAAGTACCATAGATACGTATTTGTACTTTTATTGATATTCTCCGCACAAGCCACATAAAAAATAAATAAATACACATCTTCAATCACGTAAAGCAATTTTAAAGCAATAACACTTTGCCTGAATTCACTTCCTGTGGCAATGACCCACTTCACCCCTGTGCACTGAAATATGAAGCAAGATGTTCTCCCGCCTCTGTTTCGTTGCCCTCGTCTGTGTTTACCAAAAATCCCTGAGGCGGTGTTGCCTTTCTCCAACTTGTCGGCCGTTGTCAGTCACCGCTTGAGTGCCAGTGGAGAAGTGTGCATCAGCGCAGCTACTGGGAGCTGCGTTTCCTCCAGTGCGGGTTGCGTTTCATCATTCCAGTTTAGGCGGAAGAATCGCGCCTACCCGGGCAGATTATTTTTCCTCGCTGCGTTTGTCAAAATGAATGAGAAATGTGTGTGAGCTGCCGTCTCCAGATCGTTGCACAAATGTGCTTTAGGATTCAGTCTGGTCAGGGGCTGGCGTTGTTTGCTTAAGGTCAGTTTCATGGTCGGAGGTGAGCCGCTAATCCGGACTCAGGTTTCACGCTCGCTGGATCGGGAAAATCAGTTGCTGCCGTTTCGACTTCCTTCAGTTCTGACCAGTCTCATTGTTCCTGGTGAGGAGGCCGTCACCACCAGCATCGTCACAGCTGGTGTTTGACTGACACGTTCCACTCAAGGGGTTGTGTGTCATTAGACAAATGAACGCTATTGCCACATTTGGGGTGACAACGTTGTGCCTATTATATGCAATATTGACTTAAACTATTTATACTTCATCTATAGCGGCCACAACTCAACTGGGTTCAATCCCTCAACTGATTTATCAACAACGGCATAAAAGGGTCTCTGAGATTCCCTATCTATCTTCCCGCTGTTTGACAGTGTTTTCATTACTGGCCAGAATAGATATGGTGTGTTTTGGTTTATTTGGACTGGGCACGCCCGTTGCTGGAGCACGTGACACCTATGGGTGCTGGAACTCTTTCTGTGCACTGGTATCCTTTTGGAAAGGGCAGGCTGTGTTATCAGTGCACACAGTGTTATTAAGTGAGTGTTGGGGGGGGGAAGGAGCTTAGAGCTCCACTTAGCAACGGGGGGGGGGGGGGGGGGGAAAGAAATCACGACATATGTGCACGCAGACATGCATCTGCATATGCAGCTCTGGTCGAGCGTTTGACTGAGTTGAGAGTAGCTGCAGGAGATTTGACCAGTTATTAAATCCAAGGGCCCACTTATGTTTTGCGACAGTGATGTCCAAATAAGGCACACTTTGTTAAACAGGGTTCCAATTTTTGCGTGTGTTTAGCTAAAGCACATTGCGGTGGCCTGGTCGAAATGACCACATTTTCGCGACTAAATCTATGCCGATGGCCAGGCCAGTCCACGGGGTTTGCGTAGTTTTTTTCATGCCACCGTGAACCTGTCAGGAAATCAGCTCGAGCAATATAATTCTAGCCCCCCCCCCCCCCCCCCCCCCCCCTGAGCGCCCCCCCCCCCCCCCCCCCGTGACCACCTGAGCGCCGGCTGCCTGCCGTCCGCCCCAGGCCACCAGGGATCACTTTAACAAACCATCAGCTGGAGATTTGGGCTCGCTGTTTTTACTGGCTACTGTGAGATCGAACCACGGACCGTCAGGGGATTAAAAAAAAACTAGGCTGGGTGGAGTTAAACCCGTGTCAGCGCACACAGTAGCTTAAAAACAGCTGCTTACACACACACACGTGCATAGTCAAAAAATACCCTGTCGGAATTAATGCGTCCCGTGATTACAGTTCCTCAGTCAGTCAGGCGCCAGCCATTGTTCAGCGCCGCATGAGCCCCGTCTGTCAGAGCACCAAGCTACACGAACTGAGGACCTGACGGAAGACAGCGGTGAGGGTGCTAGGGTCAATTAGTTCTGCTCCATGAGATTGAATAGCCAACTAAACTGGGGTTTGGGAGGATTCCTAGATATTTCTTCTGGAGGGCCGCCTGCGTTTTGAAATCAGCATTGCAGAAGTTGGGGACTGACGAGGTCTGGACCAGAGTTCAGGCTGCACAATTATTTGTGAATACATTGCTGACTCGTGTTCCCTCCATATAGCTACAGGATGCTATTTAGTTTCACAGGGTACAGAGGGTTTGTAGACAGTCTGAGAAAAAATGGAATCTGGCGTTCCGTCGAAGTTGCCAGCCTCCACAAACCTCTTATTCCAATCAAACTCACCAAACCCCATATTAAATAGCTTCCGTTAATGATTGCATTTGAATACTATACGGCATGCACATTTTAATCAAGAAGTTAATACATATACACACATGCTTACTCACAAATGTGTAGTTTTTTTTGCTTGACCACAATTATGTTGGCATACAATATTTCATATCTGCAAAATTGCCAGCTGCTGCACAGTCTCCCCTGCAAAGGGCAAAAAAAACCAACAACAAAATCCAGCAGCTTTTCTGGGGCAAGAGGACAATATGAAATGTGTAATGTCATAAAAGATCAGGCGGCATTATTAAAGGTTTTATGAAGGGCTACTACAGCCAACACGTGCTTGTTTGAAACAGCTTTGTCCAAAGATCAGCTCTTTGTGGTTTACTCTCTGCCTCTGCTCTGAACCTTTCCAGGTCTACTGTAAAGAAGGCCATTGTTGCCCAGGCATTTTTTGGCAGGACTGAGTATATTTTCAACATGTCTACACAGGTTAAATGATGGCCTTTTTGGCTGCAATTCAAGCTATCTGTCTTTTAAAACAATTAACATTTGGTCGGACCTGTTCACTAACTGCTACCTACCTACCAAGTGCGTCTGCTCGTGCGGCACTCATTTGATTAAGTGAACTTTAAATCCATTTTAACTTTGAACCAGCTTGCAATTAAACGTGCCCTCTAATTTGCTCTGATTTAAAAAGTCATCATCAAGCGTCATAAAATGCCATGCATTTAAAACTCCAGTACTTCTTGTCATTCCCGTAGCCAGAGGAAGAAACCGCACCACAACTAAATGCTAGGAAAAGCTTTCACAAACCAAAAAGCAATTTATGATAAACAAACAATTTGACCTGCCCCAAACACCATAACGACAAACACAGCCCCGAATGGCCCTGATTGACACAGAGTCTCCTGAATGTGTGACTGAGTTGTTTACATTGGAGCGCTACCAGTGAAACAAAAGTAGCTGAGCTGGGCCTTAATGCCTCTGCTGCATCTTGTCATTATCCCTGGGTCTTGTTTGGCAGGTGTTACTCTTTCGTGTTAAGGCTAAATCAGCAGTAATTGGCCGTCTTTATATCCCTGTGAGTCATTTGAGGCACTGCAGGCAGAGGGAGAGAAGGTTAAATTTGGGACAATGGCCTGTGTTGAACCCTGGCAAGATAAATGGAGGTGCCACATCCTAGGATACTTGCGCACTTCACTCTGCATGTGTGTGGACAGTGAGGGGTGGGAGAGTTTGTGTGTACGGGTCAGAGGTCACCTCGACCTGCACCGGAGGCAACTGATCTTCTCACGACAAGGTCTCTCACACACACACACACACACACTTCCTGCCAGGGAAAAATATATATATTCTGCCGCTAAACGGGCACATGACAAAAAAACAAACAGAAATCCTGTTTTGTACTGCTGAGCTTAGCCAGATTACAGCTGCCTGGCACGTGACGGGCGTCAACAAAGTAGAAAATAAAACACAGAGGGTGAGGATCTGGAAAAACTCATCACAAGACAGAAGAGCACAGCGGTGCGTTAGGAGCTGGGTCTCAGGGTGTACACATGCCCCGGGACATCAACCGACACGAACATCACCAACGGCTTCAACTTTGACCCAAAGCTTTGCCTTTGATGAATGTATTGGTTTTCACAGAATCGAATGCCTCGGTTAATAGAAATCATCTCTTAACTTTTTTTTTTCTTATAAAGCTGCCAGCTTGTATTAGGCAGGCTCGTCAACTGCATTGCCTCTGAAAGTGTGCCCTTGTCCCAGGTTTGAGATCTTTCCTCTGCGTTCTCCTCTAGGAAATGTACTCCATCATCAGGAAATCCCCCGCTGAGTAATGCCCCCTATCGATGAATAGTCTTTGTTAGAGACTAACAAGGTTTCTTTTTTTTATTTTACAATCTTCATTTACACCTAACATTTTTATGCATTTACCATTTGCATTTAAAAACATGTGCAGGGCATTGCGCGTTGACCCCTGTGCCACCGCTCTGCCGGTAAAACTGTCAAATAAACGTATTTTATATTACTCCTTAATATTATATAGGAATAACAATGTTGGTAATGGGTTGGCCAGGTCATATGATACACTTGATATGTACTTTTATGTACTTTTTGCGAACGCTTTTTGATATGAATATACTAACGGTCTAATCGCCTCAGACTGAAAGGCGCCACCAGTCAGAACACAACTCGCATTGGGAATCTCACCTATTGCCATTTATTCCAAAAGCTTTATATCAATTGCATATGTATCCAGAACCAGCTTTTCTGGTTAGGCATGTTTATGGCTGTGAAAGTCGGCCATATGTTGATGCAACACAAATCTTGTCGACATGGCATGCTTTTGTGCTCAGTGGTACTGAGTGAACTGCTGATCTCCCATACGCCCAACATTTTTGCCTTTCATTGTTTGTTGTTGTTGTTCCCCCGTTTTCCGATTTGCTGCGCAAAGAAATTTGATGAAACATACATTCATTTGAGGCTATGCGGATGCCATGGTGATTTTAGGAAATAATAAACAAATTAACATAAAAAATAACTAAAAAGCCTTTGGGTCCCATGACATTTGTGGTCATCTGTGCCCATATATTAAGTTGGAGAGTTATACCAAATTGATTTGATGTGAATCCATCTGCCCGTTTTCAAGTGTGCTTACAGAAAGGCCTCCAATTTAAATACATAACTTGAATAAATGCAACGACAGAGAGCTTAAATTCAAAAAGCACATTGCACTTATACTTGTACCTATATCTGTAGACGAAGTAGGGCTTAACTTTTGTAATCAAGCAATTGTTTATGCATACTTTATCAAGCCTTTATGGTCCTTTTAAATGCAGTAGCTTCTAGAAGGTGCTCAGGGTTTTACCACTGTGATCCAGGGTTAAGGTTTGATTTCCGTGCCGACAGTGTTTGCACTCAAGGTACAAATCAAATCTGGCATATGCCAGACATTAAATAAAGGGGTCAGAGGCAACAAGAGAGTCTGCACAGTTTTTATCGGATTTTAACGTGAAGCCTGAACACATGGGATTTTTGGCAGCAAGTTCCAGCACATTAGTCGGCCAAAATGTGGGCTTATTTCGGGACAACGTGCAGGAAATTAGAGCGCACGAGCGAGTGACACTGGAGGAGACGCAGTGAGGTACAGTACCAACAGTACCGTTTAAAACCTTGGACCCCAAGAAGAAGGGGGGGAAAACATTTGCAGGAGACGTCAAAATCGCCCTCTGAGTTATTTTGGCGACAGTTAGGTTAAGAGGAAAAGGCCCTGACCACTGCGGTGTGGAGTCAACTCAATCCAGCTCTTTTAATGCAATGTCAACTCAATCCAGCCCCCCCCCCCCCCCCCCCACCCCCCCTCAGGAAACACTGGAAGGGAGGGAGCTGCACGTTGACCCCGCACTCCGGTCCCCAAAGTGCTAATTGAGTCCCGTGGCGGATGATTTTTTCGAGAATAGGCTGTCCTTTGTTCCAAAACCCCCTTCAAAGGCTTCCTCCTCACACCGATCAACAGAGAGAGTGTGTGTGTACAAGCTCTGGTGAGTGTAAAGGTTGTACGAAAGCTCTTTGGGTGCAAGAGCCAGGGTCGTTTCTTGTTTGGGAGGAAACGCACGCTCAGAGAGTTTATTCCAAAAGCTCCGCGCGGAACCACTTTTAAATTTGGCACTCTCCATTTGTGTCAGCGTTCCCGGGAGCCCCAGGTCGCACGAAAGCTGTAGAACGACCCGACGCATGAGAGCCTTCTGACTCCCTTTGTTTGCCAGCGGAAATCAAACGTAGCACCAATATGGACTGGGTGATAAAAGTGGGCTAATATATCATGGGCCCAATGAATCCAGCTTTTATTAGTAGCAGAGGTCCATCTGGGCTGCTGCATTGGCAGATCTGCATTTAAAAATTATGAAATAGATGCATGGTTTGGATTCAGCTCTAAAGATACTGCGTTCGCCATTTATTGGCTGCTGGATTGAAATGGTAATAACCATACCTTTATACACTGTGCTGTAAGACCCCAAATGCTCCCACTGATTACCCCTCCGATGCTTTGGTGACATGTTGATCTGTTCATGGTGACTATAATTTTCTTATAGATGCACATTTGATTCGATTTTTTTCAATCATTCTTGTTGTAGAACGAGATATAGCCGTTGCACGTTTGCACCGGTGTGTGAGCGCGTTCGCCGTTGACCTCCTGAATCCTGAAGGGACTGTGGCGCTGATTTCGTTTTGCTGAAGCATTTTTATGTGTCGAGTGTTAACTGGAAATAGCCAAGCAAGTTGATTTGACTTTGGTAAACACTTCCTGGGCCAGGCCTTTCTTGTGAGGCTCTGAGATGCAGAGCAACATCTTGACACTGTGGAGCGGGTTTTTTTTTCTTCTCTTGATGGTCTTGGCGTTGCAGCGAGCCCCACTTACCGTTTACAGTGTTTTCATGTGAGGTCCTTGTATTGCGGGCTTTGAAGGGCTCACGAGAGCTCATCTCTCTCCCCTGGCTTTGTTTACAGCGGTGACATCTGTGTGCGGATGGATCCGTCTGAACTCTGAGCTCGCCGCTGCTTGGGTGGCTTCGTTCCTGTGTCGACTGCCGGGCCCACAGTGGGGTTTGTATGACAAGAGAGCCCCCCCCCACCCCCTGTACGAGCAGCTGAGCAGGGAGATCAGGTTTCGGCCGTAAAAACTCTGCTACCCATCGGTCTCTTTCTTGCAGCCCAGCGCCCGCTGACTGACCGGCACTTTGTGGAAAAACAGGCCTTTTATCTGTCTGACGCTTCGCAGTAGGAAGAGCACAGGTAGAACTAATGCAGGCTCGCGGCACTGCCCGCGTTGAATCTCTGTCTTGACGTAGTGAGGCAAGCAATTGTGTGTGTTTTCAGCAGCGCCCGGGTTTTCTCACTGCAAATGTCCCCGGTCTTCAAAAGGACGACTTCCTATGTGCGTCTCCGGCTTTTCATTTCACTGCTGCATTGTAACGCTGCCGCGTGCACATATAGCTACTTAAGTTTACGAGGAGAGCATTTTGACTCGTTTCTTGCACACAAATCAGGTGCAGTCCTTCTAAAAAACGACGGTGTTCTCCTTAGCTCATGAGACGGTTCTAGATATGTGCTCTCACTTCACTTCGGCAAAATGTGCACAAGGCTACTGAATGACTCTTCTACCGGTGCTCTCTCCTCTCGGCTGGGCCTTCCCCGTTTGCTATTTTTGCCCTGCCAGGGGAGATCGGAGGGCAGTTCTCATGGATTAGTCAGGAATGTGGCTTCATAATAGAGCTTCAAATGCACTTTTCATCCCCAAAGTGCTTGGCCTCCATCAATATCGGTCTGCTGTGAACACAGTGCCTAAAAACAAACTTGATGCTTAGTGTAGGATTTATCACAGCGGTGGCCGGCTTCTGTCTGTACAACCCCCTGCTGAGATAATTTCTTTAAACGCTTCAAGCTGGAGCATACTGAACATGCGCACGCACGCACGCACACACGCACACACACACACGTATTAAATATACTTGAATGGCTGTGACGTGAAGAAATGACTTGAGTGAGCGCAACAATAACATACATTTATTTATTTTGACAGTGTACAGATTGATAGAGTGTGACTGTTACACAATGCCGTGGAGCACATTACGCACTGTTTGTGTTTGAGCCTGCGCATGGCCACCTCCCCGGCGAGTGATGTCACTGCAGGTGCAGCAAACACTACACATCTGCTATGACCAAATTGGCTGTAGTCCCCTCAATTGTCTCTGTGATTCCCCTCACTTTCATCTTTTCTCTGAGTCTTGTTTTTCAGTCGGCGGCAGTTGGCATCCCATATGTCGCATTACTGCCGTTTTTTGTAAGCATGAGGGGATGAAAGTTAAAGTGACTTGTTTATTGTGATTGTTTTCAACAATATGAGCATCATTCAAGAAGGCTTAGTCACATGAACGAGATAAGCGGTGCCCAGGTAAGCGAGACCTGTGTGATATCCATTCAATTCACGATATGAGTCGGGTCGAGGTAAGAGCTCCAGCCGAGGGGAGATTTGAGTGGTGCAATCCAGTCATCGTCTTTAGCCTCAACACTAATGACCTCATAGCCAGACACGTGTGATTATTTAGAACGCAATTTGAACGTGGAAACGTTACCTCAGAGCATGCTCCAAAACTCACACACTAAAAGCCGAAATCCCCGCACTTGTCATTAAATGAAACAAGTATTCGGGCAAGGAACACACAAGTCCTTGTAAGCAAGGGCGAAAAAAAAAAATGCAAACAATCTGTTTGAGTGCACTGTTTCATATAAGTAAGGACAGTGTTTTTGTAAGGACATTTGTTTTTTGTGCGTTTTTTTTTTTTCCGCCATGCGTAACGTAGTGTAACAAGCGGTGGTCTCTTGCAGGTCGGCTCTCTGATGGCTCCGTTGCTGTGAAACCTGCTCACCTCTGGCCCAGTGAGATAAGAACGCACAGGTCAGTTTCCACCGCACTCGGAAACCTCTCCGTCCTCCCCTCAAGGCCTCGAAAAAAAACCACGCAGCCTCTGTGAGAAAGAGACTCCCACCTCCGAGGGACTTTAACGTCCCTCGCACGGGCAGCTCCAGACTTCTGAGCAAAGCAGCGCTTCACTCGGAAACATGCGGGCCCTGGCTCTCTGTTTTCGATCTATAACATCTTAAATCGGCGGGTGGATGACAAAAATTGTGATTTACACGTGTTGGCTGCATTTCAAGGAACCTTTGGGACAGCCCTTTTTTTGGGGGGGGGGATTGATCAGAGCTGACCGAAACTCCTCATTTTGTTGTTTGCCAGATTTTGGGAGTTGACGTACACGCGGGACGAGAAAAACATTGGGAAGTGTGAGCGCAAACAAGGCTATGCGGAGCCATTAACTTGCGTACGGCCTCCTCCAGTTTAGTGGGATGGCTCCGGCAGATTCTCAGGCAAGAGGGTGGTCCATCCGTATCAGTGTTTGGATTAAGCTCCCCCCCCCCCCCATTACTCTCCAACTGAGGCTCATATACGGAGGGCGATGAAAGAGTTTACATGAGCTCATACCTTTCTGGTGATCTAAACCTCACAATGGAGCGGCGCCCAGGAGGGGGAGGTGAGCCAGGGGGGTTGGAGCATTAGGGCAGCGTGGCTCCGGCAGATTCTCAGGCAAGAGGGTGGTCCACCCGTTGGATTAGGCTCCCCCCCCCCCCCCCCCCCCCCCCCCCCCCCCCCCCCCCCCCCCATTACTCTCCAACTGAGGCTCATATACGGAGGGCGATGAAAGAGTTTACATGAGCTCATACCTTTCTGGTGATCTAAACCTCACAATGGAGCGGCGCCCAGGAGGAGGAGGTGAGCCAGGGGGGTTGGAGCATTAGGGCAGCGTTTGCAATAGGACCCAATGCACATTGTTCGCAAGCGTTACGCTGGGCTTCAACCTCGCACTCCGTGCACTTAACTCAACCGCTGTGGCGCGTCCTTTGTCATGTGTACGCAGGTGAAGAATGGGCCTGAGGATCTTGTTTTCAGTGCATATATGAGACAGCGACAGTGCCATTGAAAAAGGAAAACAAATACCTATGGTAAAAGATGAGAAGGTTCAGCAATCAAATTCAATCGAATATCCATCAAAATAAAGCCGGGCTGCTGTACACAGTTGCGGCCTCACTGGGGTGCATTCACTGTTCACTAGCTTTTCAAATCCGAGACCGCCGGCTGCTTTTTACCCCCGTCGGTAGACGTGCCTCCCTGCGTGTGTGCCTGCTGGACGTGCAGGAAGACATTCACACTTTTTTTTGTAATGGCACGCTCATCTCGGCCATATCTCGGCACCTGTGTTTCAAGGCGATGTCGCGCCTTGATAGGGCCGGTGTTTATTTTTTTACAACCCCCATGGAGATACAGACGAGCTGTTTTCGTTTGCTCTCATTTCTTGCCGGTAATATCTACACCAGATCAAAATCACATGTTGTGCTAATGAAGCCATAGAAATCGATAAGGCCCACGGAGAAGATGGTAGATTATCTGTAGAATGCAAACCTGTGGGAAAGGTAGTTCCAGAGAGATAAGGTCAGGGAAAACATGAGCTTCGGAGGACTCTCTGAAAAGAGAGCATGCATTTTAGGAAATGCAATGCAGCATATAACTACAAACCTTAAACAACATTCTCCTAAATCAACATTTTCACAAAGGAGACCTCATTAACTTCAGTATCAGGTAATAATGTACTACCCACGTTTATTACATCCATAAAAAAATCAGCTGACAATCAGTAAAACCATATACATGCTGAAAACACACCAGTGATATTGATTAAATGAAAGTTTTGTCCTCGTCCGATCGCTCACTAAAATTCATTCTCAGCGGGTTCGTAGCTGTGAGTCTTTCGCGTTACACATTGTACTTTATGATCAACTTAATTATTCATTCAACAGGTTGCATTCAGTAGATGAAGAAAGTGCTCGTCACCTTTCTCGCGCATTCGCCATGCACACTGTGTATTTTCACAAATATCTAACCCCTACATTTATATACGCCCTGTGACATACCAACTTGACTTTCTCGACGCAGGGCTCCGTTCTCATACAGACAGGTGTCCTATTTGGAAACGTTTCTTTTTCAAGAGGAAACCTGTCGGTGTCCTTATTCCGCCTGATTTGTCTTTTTAAGTCGCTGTAGGAAGAGAGAGGCGACTGTGTGACAACACAGCAGCTCTGCCTGTTCTCTAGTCATGATGAATGAGATGGCAAACGCCCCCCCCCCCCTCCCGCAAACGGAGGCCACATGTGCATTCAATTCACTCCGCTCTGCTCACAGGAGCCACACACAGGAAGCGTGTGCTTGCACACACACACACACACACACACAAAAGAGCCTTTGTCACCTAATGGCACCTCAGGTGAATGACATCATCCGTCCCACTGTGGGACTGCGGAGTCAAGATTAAGGTGTTTGTGTGTGTGTGTGTGTGTGCGCGCGCATTTGTGGTTGGGTGTTATTTGCCATCATTTTTCCCACGAGATAAAGACTCAAGTCGAAGGCCACCACAGGTGATAAGCTCCCTCATTATATGCACATCCTCTGTTCAGTTAAAATTGAAGGAGTGATCACATGCATTCACACCCCAACCATGTGACTTCATATATGTTGCAGCGGTCCAGCTGCGGACTGAAAAGCACAATTTCACAACTTCTGGCAACAAACACAAATAACGCTAAATGGATAACGAATATTATCCGTGTTGAATGTATTATGCTTGAATGTATCAACCTAACCAAACCGACAGCTGATGAATTAACGTCACTGCAGTTTAGCAGTTTAACACGACACACATTTCGAGTAAATCGCAACCCGGGCATGTAAAATCTCAACTCTGGCGTGTTATCCAGGTTCCCAAAGATCAGGAGGGAGGCCTCTACGGCCCGTGTAGATTCAGTGGAAGCCCGGGGAGCTCCTGAGACAAATGACACCCACCTCATCCTCATGCAACGGTGAGTCGGATGCCTTCCAGGTGCTTATGAGAAGAAATTAGTGTGAGGCTGACTTCTTTGTTATTTTAATGGGAAGATTGGAATTAGTCAGAAATGGCAAAAAAACAAAAACAATATTAAGACAGAAAAAACTGTATTATTCAAATAATGGAACGCACTCAAACACACTAGGGTTGCTGTTCAGTGTTGTTGTTGTTCAATCCCAGCCTCTGTCCTTCCTTTACCTGAGCCACGGTGACACATGACTTCAACTCTTTCAATGTAGTATCACAGAAACACAAACACGCAGGGTGAGTAAATCGGGTTCATTTCAGCCAGTAAGAAAAACGACAACTTGTTTAACACAACAAAACAATACGTCATATGTCATTTTAGGCAACGTTAAGCTTTTAATTGGGTGTCTGTCAAATCAAGTCAATTTTTTTTGAGAAGCACTGGAATGTTTTGTTCATTGTAATTGGGTTTGAGCCATTTCAGGAAAAAAGCTGATATGCTTCGCAAGAGTGATGGGTATTCCAGCGTTGTCGGCAGTGACAGTAATCTGGTGATGTTTACTTTGTCAGATAATCTGGTGACAGTGCGGTATGTTGCCCTAATCGCGTTACAAGGAAAACATTAGCGCGCACGTTAATGCATTGAGCAGCCCACTGTACACTGCACAGGAGAGAGGTGAACTGGGAATGATGACGATAGCAGCTGCTGCTCTCCCCTGGACTCCCTGCAGCTTGTAACTCAGCAGGAGTCACACGGATCCCACATCAAAGCCCGCCCTGTCACACACCCTTTAATGCACTCGGCCCAATTCTTCGGTGTGACCTCTGCCCGGCCTGCTTTTAAAACCTGTTGCATGCATTAGGCCTTTTCCAGTCATTTTCTAAGGGCTCTCATCGGCCAGACCCAAGTGAACATAGAGGCCCCGGATCGACTTATTAGGCCACCTGCTTTCGACACAGAGTGTGGAGCCACTTCGCCCCAGTTCCTTTCTTATTTTTTAGGTGCTCAAAGTGTCCCCCCCGCACCTGGGCAGTAGATCGCATCAGTTATTTTGAGGTGCAAAAATGAAATGTTTCGTCGGTCTCTGTGAAAAGGAAAAAAAAACACACTCGGATATCCAACAAGCGGCGACGCAAATCGCTCAATGCCACAAACATGTTGACGAGTTGAGATAGCGGCTGCAAGCGAAGGGGGAGGGCAATGAACCCCCCGTAACGGGGAGGCTGAACCCTTCGGAAGCGGCAGATTAATGGGAGCGAGGCGGCTCCCCCTCTGGCCTAGAGCCGCTCAACTGGCTTTATTGATGGCTTCCAGACCTGACATTTTTGGTTGACAGCTGGGTAAAATCCACTGAACATTTCGTTCCCGCACGGGTGAGAAAACAGCCTCCTCTCCCCCAAGTAAAAATGACATGCTCTCTGTGTTGACTGTGTGCAACAGTCAGGTGTGGAATGTGTGCTACTGTGCTGCAGGGAAGATCCAGGTCAACAAGTTCGTCGCGGTCCAGTCGTAATATTATTCCCCCGACCGGCAAACCCTTCGATGACTGGTAACGATTGCCGCACATGAACGCACATGAAGGAAACTGAATTATACGAACTTTGACTTCTTGAAATGGGTACACTGGCATGACATATTTTTACGACATGATAACATGGCTCAAAATATTTCCCCAGCGTTTTTGGCAGGTTTGCTCATCACGACAAGATTTGTCCTATTTTTTTTGTAACGCAATACAAGGAGATTCCTTCAAGAAACATGTAGTCATTTATGCCATCTGGCTCTTTCAAAAAAAAAAAGTCGTCAGTGAAAGTGCGTTAGACGGAGGCACTTATTATAGGCATACATCAACTCTGGCCTTAACTCTTTGAATAAAGAGCTAAAACTAGCTTCATACTCCTCGACATAGAGTGAGCATTTTGTCAGGGAGCAAACAATCCCAGACAACAATAAGTCATATGACACATGCTGTGTGTCACTGCAGCAGTATGTGCGGGCTGTTTTCGTCTCCAAAGTTCGCAGGCGTCACACACACACGCACAGGCCTCTGGTTTCACCCTCATCCACCGACAGACCGCGCTTATTGTCCTTTGTCCGCGCCCGGTGCTCGCACGTGCTGGGGAGTACCTGCAGCGGCTGCAGCCCGGACAGGGGCAAGCGCGGGTCATTTGTGAAGTGGCAGACGGCAGAACGACGGCAGGATCAGAGCAGACGGGGGACTCTAGCCCTGCCTGGCGACAGGGCCGCGACACGTGGGCCGAGGTGTCGTTCTAAACAACCAAGCGCGGGCGTGCAGTTTGCCGCTGTGCCGGCATGTGCGTTAAAGCGCCGCCACACTCTTGGCGTTTATTGTCCTGGAACGCCACGCATGCACAAGTGGAGGGCTCTTTTTTTATTTGGTGTGACGTAGCCAGTTGCCCACTTAAAAACGCTAAAATCAGCAGATGAGCTGTGCGCTCTCTGTTTGGAGGTGTATATCTCACTCGTGTCACGCCGCGCTGAGCGAATGATTCCGTAGCAACAAAGCAGCAACACTCATTTGTGAACCGCTGTCGCTGCGAATAGACTTGAAGTCACCCTGAAGGAATGAAATGGCAACAGTTCAGGTCACAGCACTGCATGAAAAAAGGTTGGTATGAACGAGACTGATTATTGTCTAGACTAACATAGATTATATTGTCAATCAAGACGAATTAAGGTACTTAAAGTTGTGTAACTTTGCAGCGGCCAGAGTCCACAGGCCACCCCAAAAGCTCCCAAATATTTTTTTTTTACTTTTAGGAGACGTGGCAGGGTGAGAGCATATATATTCTATTTTTGGTGGACAATTTGACAACCTGTTGAATTTTACAACAACACAGCGTCTAACTCTCCAAAGTGAGGTGAAGGCTGTACTTTGTCCTCCACAGGATTCGGTGGCATCATTTTCGGCCTACGCTCCAGCACACTCACGGCGTTTCCTCTTTCCAACCTGTACCTTTTGGCCATAGAAGCAGACAAATGTTATATTTAACCATTTAATGTTTCTGCTTTCAAATATTTATAGAGATAAAGATGGAAGGAGAATACGAGAATGTGTTAATGATAAGGAGAATAGCGTTCACAAATCCACATTAAAAGCCCGAGTGAAGAACTGATGCTTGATTGTGTAACCAAGTCCAAAAAAAGAAGAATTGCGACACGAATGATAACAAAATGATTTAATATACAGCTTTGGTGAAAATGAACAATGTCGTTTTCATGTGCGTTTCCACTCTCTGCATTTCACAGACGGAAGGAGAAAATCAGTGGCTCCACCTGGCAGAGCAGAGAACGGCATGCTCTCCAACTGCTTGCCAGACTTCATCACCAAAACCACAGCCACCACTTCGGCAGCAGGACCACAGAATAACACCAGTGTGACGACATGGAAGGCACAGGCGCTTGGTGCTCGGCGCTAAGTGAAAGGGATGTTTGACTCGGCCGCGCTGTGGCTTTCTGCCGTGAACTTGACAACGCAAACCACTTTCTTTCACGCGGGACATTCAGGATAGTAATTGTCTCCTGTGGAAAAATCCGTATCGCAGAATGCTGATCCAACGAGCGTTTTTCACAGCCAATCCTGCGGCAGATGTGAAATGCAGGTACGGGTCAGACCTCCTCGCGCACAGCTCCAGAATGGATCCGAAAACTTCCAGTGAGCACCGCAGTCCTCTGTAAGGCCACAGTTACCGTCCTCTAATGATGCTTCATGCAAAATAATGTTCCATTGTCAGAGAGCAAAAGTCTCAAAACGGGCTTCAAGAGCAGTGCGCTAAGTGACCTTCGGTGACCTCTCCAGCCACCGGATGTGAATCCAACAGGGCACCGTCGTGGGTTTAAGGGAGAAACAGGAGACGGGCGGCAGGAAAGAGCATCACACGGATCTGCAGACATTCTGAGATGTCATAGAAACATGGAGCACGATCTCTACGTTTCCAACCATTTGTACAACAGTACATAGTACAAGGACCTGCGGCTGAAGAGGATGGCCGTGCTCACCACCCCGGCAACTACATGTCCAGCCTTTCCTCTTCAGATGGTAAATTCACTACTTGTGTCGTGCGGCCAAGCCAGCCGAGCGAGACAAAAAACTTTCACTGCCTCATGAAACTCACCACGAAGAAAATTGTTGAAGGAGCTATTGCTATTACTACATCTTCTACTACTACTACTACCACTTCCACTTCTACTGACTCTGATTCGGGGGGGGGGGGATAACAGAGCCACGGCCCGCCTTCGAGCAACCACACTTCCCCACAATCTGTAATCAAGCCTGTCAGAGGCGCGCAGGAGCTACATAAGTAAAGGCAACAAGGGGCAGCATGGAGATGCTTCAGTTTTATACTCAAACTCAACTCTCATGACTCCAAATGAAATACATGCATGCGTTATTTATGCGACTACGCTAGAGTATATCATAAAATGTCCACATACACATGATTTTTTTTATATATAAGATTCCAGAGATGATTCGAGCGCACCATGACAGACACCCACGCAGACTTCTTCATGCCCACCGTTTCCCCATTGACAGAGTCGTACAGCTGCTGCGTCTCTCATTTCTGCAGTAAACTTCACCGGGGGGGTCAAAGAGGTGACCTGGCCCCAGAGTGGCAAGGGCAGAATAATCCCCGAGACACAGCCGAGCTCCTTGATCCTCCGGGCCAGTCAGACAGGAAGTGTTTTAATCAAGGCTTCCTGTACAGCTTTCTTGTGTCTGAGGGAGGGACTGATGCATCCAGCAGCTGCTGCTGCGAGAGGCTCTGTGTCTTGGCTGGACAGGTATATTTCAGACGCTTGTGCAAGACACAAATGTGAGGAGGACAAATGTCTTTCTTTCGTTACTGAACAGGCAACTGAAACGTATTTGAAAAAGTTACAGGTACATTTCCAACACGGAATTTCCTTTCTTACTGTGATATGGAAACGCTGTTGAAAGAATTCCATCTTACAATTTCATTCAGGCGCCAATATCTATCTGTTTCCACTCTGAAACCTCAAGTTTTCCTTTGACTTTAGTTTGCAGAATTAATTCATATGAAGATGGATGCTGAAAAGTTAAATCAGCTATAATTCATATTTTTAAGGGTGAGCTGATGGTTAGACCACACACACGCAATCAGTAGTAGGTCCCAAGATGAATTTAATTCCAACCTCTATTCTCTCACCGAATTTCCTGTCTCACGCTTACTATGTCTTTACCTCACATGGCACACATTTGTTGGCCAAAGTTCACAGAGAGTTAACTTTCCACGTCTGCCCAGTTTTACCTTGTTGTTTATGTTGGCGGACACTTTGTCTCCGAGCGAAACCCAATGGCTTAAAGCTCCAAAATGAAGGGGAAGAGAAACCACAAGGCTAATTCAGAGAAGTAAAAAAAAAAAAAAAAAAAAAACGACATGGGATTCCTCCCCTGTTATTCAGTGGTGGCCACAAGTTCCAGTTTAACACATGGTCAAAATCCGGTCTTGGGGGTTTTGACAGGCTCTCCACGTGACTTTGCACATGGGGTTTTCACGTATGATGTGTTTTGACTATCATGTCGTCCCACCGGGCCCTTGCTGTTGTTCATGCGTCTGCACTCGCCCTTTAGCCTTTTACCACAGTCTAACAAGCTCATTATCAGCAATAAATATCTCAACTCATGTGGCCAGAGTGAACAATAGACATATTGTCATGAGCTGAGACATGAGCTCACTAAGAGGCATACATACTCCAGGAACTGGTTTTCTGACACGGGACACTCTGTTTCCTCATAACATTACAGGGACAGTGAGTGAAGGTATGCAGGGGGGGGCTGTTTTTTTTTTGTATGTATAGCTTTCAGATATAAAACACTTGGGAGGCCAAAAGGCCATGAGAATCTGGTTTGAATGAGTGAATTGAAAGCCACTGAGCTCGGAACGCTGCTGCTCTCACGCAGATTAGAAGTTCTGCCCAGAGCCTGCACGATTAATAATGTATATTCAAACAATGCTTGATCAGCTTCAATGTCATAACCTTGCCCAGGAAGTTTGAATAGATCAGGGGTCGCCAACCTTTTTGAAACTGAGAGCTACTTCAAGGGTACTGAGTTGTACGGAGGGCTACTTGTTCAATACGAACTTCCTGAATAACATAATGTTTCACAGCATCAACTTTAAATAATAATATACTGTTTATGAAGTTAATCAGATGTTATTACATCCTTTCATGGAAAATAGTAGGTTCTCTTTTGCTTTTCTGCCATGTTTTCTTTATTTTGGGGGTAAAAACCACATCTAGCCCCCCCAGAAAATGTCTCGCGGGCTACTCGGCGACGTTGGCTACCCCTGCAATAGATGATGTGTTGTTTCTGACAGAGCCCACTCTTAAACGGGACACTCACTTTAAATCCTGATTTTCCCCTCGTTATGTCCCAGACCAAACAAGTTCGTCACCAATCCCCGTCTGCCGCAGTAGTCCCGGGCTCGTGGTTGCACATGTGATGCTCGCGAACGTGACCCGAGACAGAACATTCTTCCCCAATCCAATTGAACTCAGTTAAATCTGGATTCTTTAACATTCAGATGCGATATGCAGTCACATTTCCAAAAACACCGGGCGGAGTCATGTGGGGGCGAATGGAGATGATTCACTTTCAAGTGATGCGGTGTTTCGTAGGCCGTGTCTAATCCTTGCCTTCACAACCATTTTGTGAGTAGTGAGATACGAATTGCCAAAGGAGCCATCGGGACGTGCGGGGGTGTATTGAGTTGATTGACAGATAATGCAATGACACAGACACACAGCAGTTGGCCTGTGTTGATGCCGTTGGCTCCACCCTGGCCCCGCCCTGTTGCCCAAATATTTATCTTGGATTCAAATTCGGGATTCTTGGATTCAAAGATTGATCACACTTTCAATTTGAAAGGTTGTGTACCGAGAGTCGTTTTTTTTCTTGTTTATCAGCGTTGAACCAGCGTTGGATTTGGTTCAAAATGATTCGCGCGTTGTTTTTACTGCTTGCACTTATCGAGGATGCAATAGGACCTGGCTGTAACTGTTCTGTTTTGTGATAAGACTGAAACACGCAGAGGTGTTTAGCTTATCAGGCGACGTGGAGGTTGAGCAGAGCTGGAGATATGTCTTCCTCTCCGTCAAATGCTGATATCAGCAGTCCCGTTTGGTGCATGTCCCCTTCTGAGAAAGAAACACTGACCACCAGCGTACGGAGGAAAGGACAGATTAGCATTGATTTAGTCCAAGGACACGGACATAAGAGAACTCTTCGGATTTGGCCCAGGGCCGTGCCTGTGCTGTTCTCCGACAATGACACACACCGAGTGGTGTTTATCTTATCTGGTGATACGGAGGTTAAGGCCTTTTGATGTGTCATCCTGTCTCCGGCTCTCAGGCTTGTTATGTCTCCATGTCCTCCACACCCCGGAGGATGCTGCAGTTCCCCCTTCACTGTGTGAACCCTGGGAAATTTGATCTCACAACCTATTTGGAGATAAACAAATGATAACACTTTGGGCATTTTTGAGACCACATGTTGAGACCAATTGATCTTTGGAATGATAACTGTCCATTTTTGTTTCCATAGGAACGTGTGCTTTCTAATGCAATAGCAGGATTTGTCCTGCTATTGGGTATAAAATGAAAACGTCATATGATAAATGTGTGTCAAAACATGACATGTGTTTGACAATTTTGCATTTTTGCCCTTGAGAAATTGGCAAATAAAAACGACAATATTTTTACCCAATGTGGTATTTTATATTTATTTTAAGAACTTAAATATGTGTGTAGCAAGACTGTAATGCTATTTGTTGTGTCTAATGATAACATTCTTTAGTTAAATTGACTTTGTTTAATCATGCTACTTTACCAGTACAGGACAATAAAATTGGTCTTAGGTTAAAGAGTTTGTGATCAAATTTAAATCTCTGATATTCTGTGACGATATGTGTGTGTATATATACAGTATATATATGTATTTTATGTTCTTCCAGCCGTGACTTGGAGCCACACAACCATGTATCTGATGATTTTACTTGAATTTGAGGACAATTATTTCCACGTCAAACCAGAAAGACATGTCCAATGCAATGTAAAATGTGAGCTATCATTATATTAATATTTGTTTCGGTTATGTGCAGTCTGTGAATGTCTATTGAGCAGCAGACACTAACTGGCTTTGTTTTCATGTCAACTGTAGATGAGGACGACACGCATGTCTGAATCACATGTGGGAACGTCCGCAGGTTGGAATGAGGCTTATATTGTGTGATCATCAACAAGGCTCGGACTAAAGCCAAGACTGCACTACTGCGCCCCCCCCCCCCCCCCCCCCCCCCCCCCCCCCCCCCCCCCCCCCACACCCACACCCCCAACCCCCCCCCACACACACAAACACACACTTTACATCAAAGTTAACTTCCATTCCATACCTGTCTTAATGTGTGACACACACTCTACATTGTCTATACATGTTTGTATATTCTTATGTTTATGTATGCATCAACATGCCAAGACAAATTCCTTGTGTGTGAAAAGCTAATTGGCAATAAATCGTATCCTGATCCTAATTTCCGATTCCAATGTTTAGGTCCTCGCAGCTGATGACCTCCTGCTTTCTGAGAATCGTTCCCACAGCTATGACTGTTCAAATTCCCAGAAATCGGCTGAGTAAAAATATCAGACCACCATGACTGTGTTGACACATCACCAGTCGTGCAGGTATTGCTCGTGTGTCAACTGTTCAATTCTGTATTCATAATATTAGGGGAATATGAAAACAAAGGCCAACTGCAAAACTGAAGTGCAAAATTGTTCCAGCCTTCTTGTCACCAATTCGACGCTGCCTTTCACCATTTAAGCTTGTGTTATAGCATTGGTTGGATAAGTTCCATTGTAAAACAATATTGTATCTCTGTAATATTTCTTTTAATTTGCCCCAGTGGCTTTTGTGCTCTGGCCTTTCGTTGTGTCGTGTCTTAAAACTTTACTAAAGATAAGCTCTTATTCAGACAAGCTAACACACACACACTTTATCTTTTGAATGTTCTGTTGATGAAGTGTGAATATCAGACTATTTACTTGCTGTGTAGAGGACATCCTTGCAATGCCAGTGATATCTCAGTTTAGAGGATGTGCTTATCACAACCACATCCACTGCTGCTTGTATTACAACCACATTTGGCCCGTGTTATGTTTAGCAAAACTTTCTGTCTTCATTTATTTTTCCAAAACTATATTTCCATGCCTGGAAATTACTATTTCGGAACTTCTCCAGGGTTTCTTAATTTCCATACGAAACCTTCTGATACAAGCTGTTCCATGGACTGCAAAGATACAGTAGATCATGGGCCCATGTGCAGTTCGTGCAAAAAATAATATGTGGTCGGTAGCATATTTTGAACAACTTCTGTGAATATTATCTTTACTGTCATGATAAAACACAGGCTTTGGGGAACTTCAACTTCCGCTGGCAATTTAAACCTGCATTCAAAAAGTGTGCAGCAGTGGATAAGTCTACCAGCCTTTGTCCTTTAGAAATAACACGCTTCTGCTTTATGAATGAGTGTCATAACAGCAGAACAATTGGTGCCAAGTGGTGCAGAGTGACAAGATAATGGGCTCAGTTTGTGCTGAACAAGATACTAAGTCGCTCTTACACAACACTGAAGGGGTTATAAGGTTCAGTTTCAGACACCGTATCTGGATTGGATTGACTGAAGCTGCACCGCGGACACATCAGCAATCACTCCTTATCAGCTCAACAATAGACCTACATTCTCTTCCCTTATGCAATTGTGCCCCCAGACTTCAGTTGTTGATGCACCGTGTATTTCAGGCTTCATTTTTGTGATTTATGAATCAATCTGGAATGTCACGGAAAGACATTGAACTAACATTCCAAAAATCAGAACACCTAAAGAGGACTCAGCTACTTATTTAATGATCTTTACTCGTGCCTCAATAGACACAAATTCACATTAAACACATTTTAAGGTAACATGTACGGTTCCTAATTTTCTCCACAGCTAAATGCAAGAGTTGCAAAGCAGAATCAAGTTCACCCTGGTTCGAGCAGTAAAGGTCAAATCGGTCACACCATAGACTTTGTTATGTGACTCATAGCTGTAACAGTAACATTCCAACAAAACATTAAAAACCCTGTTCAAATGGTGTTGGAAACCTCTTAAAAATGGCATTTAAATGAGTAAAGAGGGTGGTTGTAAGAAGAAACCTGCATGAAGATTACAATAACCAGGTGAGACATGTGTTACAATGCCTCATGCGCTTTTGGCACAACCATTACATTTCTGCAAAATACAAATCATATTATTTGTCATACTATGCTGCCTTCACATGGGGTCACTGTGACGAATTCTTCCACTCTCCTCTGTCCTTTTCCCCCTCTCTTGTTTTAGCAGGAAGTCTGGAGAGTAGGAGCACCACCTGGATCCACTTCTCTTGATTGCTAAACAGGTGGACAGGCCTAATCCACTCTGTCTACTCCCAGCAAGCAGCATTCTGGTTTAGTTGTTTTTGCTTTTGTTTTATCAGTTTATTTTTTTTGTTTAGTTAATCTTTTGTATGCCTTTCACGTAAAAGGAAAAAAACACATTCAGCCCCTCATCTCACCACCCAGGGACTTTGGGTTCACAAGCACCAGCCCCCTTGCCCCTAAGTGTCAAAGTTGGCCTTTAGTCACAGCTTGTGTTTGTATTTTTTCTTTTATTTAATAGTTAAGTAGCCACAACTAAAATGCCCTGGCTGCTGTTGGACAGATTACATCATATCATGAACCTTAACATGCATGACATGTTCTGGGGTGATCAGTGGGAGACAGAAGAACAGGGGTAAGTTCACTTTTTTCTGTGATCCTACCCAAACTGCTCTGATGATTTATATATAAAATGCGGCTTCAACTTACTGCACAAATGATGCAAGGAAAGTGATTTTTAAAAAGCGTTGCATTTGAAAATGCCCCCCCCACCCCTCTTCCCGCTATTAGTTATTTAAATATAAATTAACCAATAGGATTGATTATATAATGATATTAATGATATTTAAAAAAAAAACAGCTTTCTGGTGCATTCATTGTCAGTAAAGTATGGTGACTCAATGCCATTGTAAAGGCGAAGAGATTTCATAGCGGAACTAATTTTCGTCGTTATCCTCTGAGGTAAGGAGGCGGGGGGGTTTGATATGTTGCTGCACTCTATGCAATGACGTGTCGCCCCGCGGGGGGAGAGAAGCACTCGTACTGTTTGAAGTCACCCGCTGTGTAAGTTTTATGAAGATTTTAGACACATTTTATCATTTGGGTTTCATCATATCCAGTTCTAACGGCTTGATGATGGCGGGACGTCATTACGGCGTGGAACATCTGTACAACAATGCATTTTTATTTTCAAGAAGCTCCAGCGCTACCTAGCAACTCATTTATGTAATCCCATCTGATGAGAAAGGGGCACGAGGTGCTGTGCTTTACATTGCTTTTGTCCTCTTTGTCCTGTGATGTACAGTACATGCCCCTTTTGTGCCCTAAACTCACGCAGCAGTTATGCATCATAACTCGCACGTAAATTATGACTTTTTCACAGATGGCGTGACAAATGAAAAGTGACATGTAGGCTGGAGTGAAAAATGGATAAATCCTGCTATGGGGGACAAAGTGTGCGGCAAGAGCAGGACAAGGGGACGACATTTGAGGTACAACAAAACGGTGTGTGTGTGTATACGTGTCTCTACACAGCCCTTATTGTCACCTGTGCTCTCCACAGTAAATTTAGATACATTCACTTCTGTGTCATGCTCTCACCCTTTAATTGTTGTGCGGCCACTCCTGTTGACTTGAATTTGATGTGTAACTCCCATTTGTTATTCATATATTGCAATTTCTTGTGACACATTTTTGTGCGTTGATATGTCGTAGATGTGGCCTCATCTTTTTCCTTTTGTCGCTATGCGTCCATGTTTCCCAGTGTCCCTTATGAATACATAGGCTGAATGTCACTCATGCCTCGCTGTCCACCTGCTCATTGATCAGCTGCTTATCTACGAGTTGACCAGTAACATCCAGTCATGCTCATGCCGTTCATATAATGTTTAGGTGCGGTATCACAGCAGCAGTCTTATCTAGACGGATTTGAAGTCTAAAAGCACACACCATTTTCGCTGCGAATGACCCATTTCATTTACTTACTTGTTGTCGTTTACAAAAGAGGTTCTCTTTTTTTTCCCTCGGACAAACCTAAATGAATGCAACTCAGCCAATTTTGTTTCCGTGCTGCAACCGAAAGGAAATGAACATTGACTACCTTGTAATAGTTAAAGATAATAACAGCCACCAGCCGTGACTTCATCTAATGAACATTTAATGAAAAACAACATCGCTAACTGCGGGCAGAGAATCTTAACCTTTCGTTTTCCCTTTTGCTGTTTTATGAGAATCCTCCAGGCTCCTATGAAAACAGCTTACCCCCTCTGGACAATTTATTAATGAGTCCATGCTGTCTTTTTGGGTAGACCGGAGGTCACTGCCATTAAAGTGATGAGGAACTCTTGTATGCAGCCATGTGATCTTTGCCAAGCGGTCTCAATTACAGCAGTTATCCTGACTATGACTAAATACCTGCATTATGCTATCCAGGTAATTGCTTGCGCGTTTGGAACTGAGGGGATGGTTGTTGACATGCAGGGGTTGCATATCTGTTTCAGCTTCTTATTTGGATATGTAATGTGCACATAGTCCTTAAAAGCACAGGGGGGAGCGTTTTTAGTGCTGCAGAACCGGGGCTCCTCTGTAACTATAACCCAGGAATATGCTGCCCCCCGTTTATTGATTCATGGAAAAGTGTGACAATAAAAAAAGAAAATGACACAGGAAAATACTGCGAGTCAGAGTCAGGCGCATTTATGTTCCACTATACACTAAATGTATGACCGGCTAATGAAATATGATGCTAAATCAATAAACAGGCTTTAATTAAAGTAGTTATAGTAGTTTATGAATGATGAAACTCCCCACTGTAATCCAACAATATTGTTATTTACATGGTCAGTTGGACTGAGTTTGCATGACACTGTTAATTTGTTAACTGTCAATGTTGGGAAATATTGTTTAACTTGTGGTATTACTGAATCTAAAAATGGAGCCCACCACTGCTGATCTCAACTAAATGCCCCCCTCCCCAAGATAATCAGAGGGCACTTGGAGGAAAATAGGCCATAATTTTTGGGCAAAAATTTACTCTGAACGTGTCCAGGAAAATGTGTGTATATTTAAAGCACGTGCATGACAATCCGTAGGCAGACGTCCATAATGGCTGCTCCAGGGGGCTGCTCTCTGAGTTTGCTCAGGCTCAGACATGAGCATTTGAAGAGACTTTTCGTTAAAAAAAATATATATATATATTTGAAAAGCTGGAAGATGTTCTCACAGTGTACCACGATTTAAATTGGTTTGTGCAAGTCTGTGTTTCTTTCTCGAGAGTGGCACGTTAGAGTGGCACGTTAGTGTGACCCGTAGAGACACAACATCCACTTTTATGGGAAGTATGTCAGGTTAAAATATGGCAGGATGTATTTTCACTGTGGTTTTGACATTTACAATTGCCGTAAGTTGTGTTTTTTTTGTGCTGTATTCTGGCCCGTCTCCTTTTGGACACTATCAGCTGTCAATCATTTCAATCCAGTTATCTGTGGCATAACAGCAGGACAGTAAACGTTGGCTTGCAGCATGTTGAGTCTGATGTGCAATTCTGTGACTCAGCCAGGAGTTAGAGCTGGATTGCGGTTTTGTTGTGTTGGCTTTGATGCACACTGAGAGACTGATAGTGAATGGAAAGGATGAAGGACCGTGAAAGAACTGTAAAAAAAAAAATATATATATATATACAGTATGATTTCATAATAGAGTTTGAGGGAAATGGAATTCATCCATTAGTAATTCATGTCAAGTCTGGAATTTCTTCTTTTTTCTTCGCCCCTACTCCAACACCTCTTCTCTGTATTTCGGGCCCATCTGCTCTATCCCCAGAATGCCTCACTTCCTTTTGAGCTAATCTCTGACTTTACATCTCGCACCCTGGTACTTACCTTGTCACCCGCTCTGTCACTTCAGAGGACCAGAGAAATAGGTGAGCATGCAGGTGCACAAAGGAGACATTGTTAAGGCCTGAACCAGAAACTTCAAGCAACACAAAACGAGACTCCCTGGCTGACGTCCAGAGAGTTTCAAAACCTAGGAGGCAACACGATCCAGGTGATGAGGCACAGTTCACCTCACACAGGCTTTGAACTTCCCTGTGATGTCAGCCCGAGACGGACAAATCAAAAGCTTCTGGTTTTACAGCTATAACTGGCCGATAAACTACAGCGCAACTAACTGTAAAGAGGGAAACACAAACAAACTGAGGCATCGTTTAGAGATGCGTAGGATGAGTATTCAGTAGACTAAATGATTTTCAATGAATGGCTTACTAAATATGTCAACCTAACCTCTCCTGTGCTGACTGACTGGGCATAACTCGCATTAGATGAATGTAATCAACACTCCCTAAGATGAGCTACTGGGTGATTTGGAGCACTCTCTGCTAGATGCCGTTTTACTTGGTCAAACATTTGAGGTCAACGCTGAGGCTCTAAGGATGAATTGACTGGGTAGGATACACTTGTCAGACCAGGAGGATACAGGGATAAGCTCCCAGGGATAGTGTTGTTTTTTCCAGAGTTGAATGTAGAGGTCATGGAATGGATTCCAGTTTTTCCATGAACACACCATCAGACATCAGATAAAATGGTCAAGCATCTGTTGGGCCATTTGATCAACGCAGGGTTGTGCCCTTTCAACGCAATTGTTTATCTTCTTAACAATCTTGTTAATAATTGTTGTAAATATCGAAATCATTGCATTGCCCCGTCCTCCGTGTTGTTATGTATCTTCTTAGTTATATGTGAACTGGAGCAACAGGTTTGTTTTTGATTGATGTGTACTCACAGCCAAAGGACGGATAATCCCATCAAAACACACACAGTCATCTGGCAGTTTTGAAAGTGTCTAGACTTACAAAAACTAGGGTACTGTGTTTGAAAACCGACTGAGATTTAGCGAAAATACAGATGTGATTGTAAAAAAAAAATATATATATAAACGAATTCTGTGCTGCCTGACCTTTGGAGTGTTACATAGATTACTGGAAACTTATTTTATTCCTCTTGTATGGAAAGTATTTTGATTTTTTTATTATTTTTTTTATTTCCCTTTGACAAATCGACAAGCGCAGACAATAAGTTGTCGTTGTTAACCTCAGCTCTAAACGCATTGGGATAACGCAGAGCTCTTTTTTAAAAATAATTCAATAAGACCTCAAAACATTTAGAGTACGGTAATTGTTTGTATGATTCATTAGAAAGAACAGCCAGTATCCCTTGTGGAGTGATAGATGACCTCTGCTCTTTCATTCCACCATATGTGCCTTTGTGTTGTTGGACACAGGTGGCTGGCTGTTGTGCCGATCACTTGTCATAGATCCTTGTGCATTCAAACCCCTTTCTAACGTTTATAGCTCTGGGTGTAGTGAGTTGCTGGTGTGTGCTTGTTCTCAGGCTCGCTGCCTGGATTTAATCTTGAGGGACATATAAAGATCGGGGGGGGGGACATGGCACATCTGATGATCTGATCTTTACATGGCATTCAGGATCTTTTTAATTAGCAGTGTTATAAAAGGGTTATTCAGTGCAATGTAGGTTGATGTAAACCTGTTGTGCAGGTCCCTCCAGGATCTAACAGTAACTGTCATCATATTCGTGTGAAATGCCTTTTTTTTCGAAATCGGATATCTTATGCTAAGCTTCTTTTCCTGTGGCACCATCTTTGCTGTGAACATGCTCTGTTGGTTTATGCATTATGTAACTGTGTTGGTCTGTGAATCAGAATCATCTTGTCTGTGTTTAACTGGAAGAGCTCTGTCTATCGCCGCAGGCAGGAGGTGTGTTCACTGGCAAGGAGATCTGCCTCCGCTTTGTTGGCGGTGGTGTGTGTGTCTGTGTGTGTGTGTGGGCGTGCATGCATGGGGGGGCAGTGAAGGTTGTGAGTGACTCAGCAATAGTGGTGAGTAACAGCTTGACGTGGTGGAGCTAGTCCAGGTGGTGTGCAGGGAGGCTCTCACGCACACAGGCTCGCAGAAGGGCACTCGACCCAGGCGAGGTCAAATGGAGGGAGTAAGGCGTGATGTCACCAGAGCGTCTGCTGCGTAACGGGTTGATCACACAGAGCAATTTCAGGACAGGTTATTCAAAGAGAGAAGTAATTGGATCAGTTGGGAAAACAAATGATTGACCTTTCTCTTTTAAGCAAATGGTGACGAGAAGTCATGTGGAGTTCTTGCTATAGTTAGTTATGCTGCTCTTTGGAGGCCATAGTTAGTGGCGTGGTTGAGTTGGGCTACATGAAATCAAAGATTTATATCCCAACCAAGTGACACACATGTATGGGCAAAAAGAAGAAATTGAAAATTGTGTAGTCTTAATTTATTTGGCCACGCGCACTCAAATACCTTTTCTGTCCAGACATGTATTTGAGTTTTGCGTCCGAAGCCTCCATTATAGGCACTTAAGAATCTCAGAGTAGTGTGCACGCCAGGCATTAACAAAGCGAGAATAATTGTTGGAGGGTTGGGGTTAAGTGCAGTTGTGTTACGAGCGCACCTAATGAAGTATTAACTCTGACTAATCTCAATTAATTACAGGAAATGGCCCTGTAGTGTAAAAATACCACACTAAATTCTACGACTCATGTGTGGCAAATGAAAAAATCTAACTGTTGTGTGGAGTGAGACTCGTTTTCATCGATTTAAATCCCTTTTGACTTTCTGTCACCAAAATATATGAATAAAGTTTGAATCCTGGCTGAAGGAGAACTTGTTAAAACATTGTCATAAACAAGCGGCTTATAACTCTGTGCCGCATTTTTTGGGCCTTGTGTAAGTAGCCAACCAAAATCCCTAAAAGGCTGTGTTCACATTAGAAGTCTGATGCCCAGCTTTGAATTTTGCCAAATCCTTTTTTTTTCTGGTCACTGGTTTCAGACTGTTTCTTAACAGTTCCTTATTCTGTCGTCTTTTGTTGTGAGTATTTATGTAGAGCAAAAGGTGATGCAAGTTCACTTCATGTGATGTCATGAATTTTGAAACATTTGGCATGTGACGGGAAAATGAAACGGTGTAAATGAGTGCAAATAATGCAAAACATACATAATAGTGCAAGCAAACTACTTCAGTACAATAATTTTCGGAAACCAGGCATACTGCAATGGAAAAGAATGCCTAAAGCAAGTCAGAAGACCTACAAGGGGTTAGACATGTCATAACAGCCAATTCCAAGTTCACAATCAAGATTAAAACTTGTCCAAGTTAAACCCAAAAGTCCCATTGAAAAGACCCACAAGCCCGAGGCAAGTCAGAGATAAGAGAGGGAGAAAAAGACGAGAAAGAGACGAGACCGAGTCAAATCACCGCAATGGGCAGAAACCTGAGACAGGCGCGGGTAATGAAGCAGCTGGAAGACATCAGCCCGGGGAAAAAGGAACATTCAGTGCAAGATTGGGAGAGTTCAAAGTCACAGTGAAAATGTCTGATTGCACTGAAATGGTCACGTGCCTCTGTGTGTTCCATCTCTGTAATCGGATCCTTGGCCAAATGCTTGTAAAAATGTTATGTGGGTCATGACTGATGTGCTCTGTCGTTTTGTTGCTATCCCGCCGCTGACCTGTCCGTCTTCCTGCCTTTCTCATATTTCCAGCAAATCTCTGAGCCCCTCACTCCTCGACCCCTGACCTCCGGCCTGCGGATCTGTGCAGCTGCAGCGACCAGGCCTCGGGCACACCCTGCAAACGAATGCTGAGGCGAAACCAGTCTTTCTGCATCCTTGTGAGTTTCAGACCGATTTTATGTGCAGAAGTCATTTAGCGCTCGGAACACAGGTGTACACATACTTCCTTCTGATGTACTTTTGCTGTGGTCCCACTGTGAATGAAAGTAGCCTCTCCGCATTCTACTCATAGTGCAAGCAGAGTATGTCCAGAACAGTATATACGTTTGAGGTATATATTCACATTCTGGTTTTGAAACAGAAAAAACACCAGTTGTTTGTCCACGCCCCGAGGTGTGAATTCATGTGCATGCGTGGATGTCATTTCCATGTGGCTTGGCAATCATGGCGTGGGACCGTACTGGTTGAAAAGCTGCTCTCCGACAGACTAAATGTAAGGTGTCATTTTCCACTGAGTGATTTCATAAGCCGCTGACTGACAGGTGGTGTTTTGCGTCTACATTGCAAGCATTTGTCCAGAGCTCTCAGGAGGGGTTCCCAGGCTGTGTTTTTTCCGTGTAGCACTTTAAACATTTGATTTAAACTGGCACACTGGCTTAACCTGCTGCCCACCATGCAGCAGCTCTTTACGAGCAGATGGGGATGGATGGGAAGTGGAAATTGGTTTAAATTTCGCAAACCTGTCCCATTTTGTGTTTCAATTCCCTGTTATCGTTTCAATGAATCAACTCATCAAGATAATAAGATTATACTTACCGTTTTACTTCAAAAACATTTGCAAGAACCTCTCTTTTTCTTTTTTTACAACTTGAGACTTAAAAGCCCATTGCCTATCTACCCAAGTGCAAACTGCCTGTATGCATGTGTCTGACATAATGTACCTGAAGAAAAGCTAAAAAGAACAAAAATGGGACTACATCTGACAGTATAAGTTTCTGTATTCGGTGGCGTCTTCAGTGATAACATGTTCTCAGGTTTGATGATTATCTCAGGTCGGCAGGGAGGAGAACACATGCAGTCGTTGATTGATGGGACACTGCGTTGCAGTCATCCTGAAATGCATTGAAGTCTTTATGTAATTCTTTCATTACTTCATTTACCTCCCAAGTAATGAGAGTTGGTGGGAAGAGGGGCTTGAGGCTGGGGTGGCCAGTGGTTGGACATTCAATTAAATAGCCCTCAGATTTTTATCCCAGCTGTTATGTTTAATGCAATGTTCTGAACATTCCTAAAAAGCAAAAAAAAAAAAATTTCAGGTAGAGGTCCGTAAACAGGACGGATCGAAATGCGATTCATTTAATGGGTAATCGTCAATCTGTCATCTTCATTGGGTTTGGAGAGATTTTGTCATGTCGTAAAACAAGAAGAGTGGTGCAGCAGTTGTGAGTGTGGACGCAGTTGATGGCCAGATGTGGGGAAATCAACCTCTGTCTGTCTTAGCTACTTAAACAGGAAAGAGTCAACATTTGAATAAGCTTTAGTGGCCTTATATGTTAACAAATACACGGTATGTACAGTATGTGTAAAAAGCACAAACAGGATGGAGCATCCAACAGCTTCCCTTCACATGTATTTTTCAGGTTTTTACATAATAACTGCATCTGTGGTTTCTTACACTGATCTGTGTTGGAATGTGATTTAATTTTAAATTCTTCATTTGAAAACTGGAAATATTTTTCATGGAGACTAAAGGCTGCATGTGTTTCCTTTGGCTTGATCCCATCTTTTGAAGTTAAAATGAAATGATACAACTTGTTTTTGCTTTGAGATACCTAAAAGTTAATATTATATACTTTCTTTAGAAACATGAAACAGTGAGCCCCTTGAGTACCTGCTCTTCCAAAACCCGTTTGAACAACTTGCATGGATTGAGGGATCCGGCAGAGGGGTGAGTCAATATTATGATGTTTTGATGTGGTTCTGGATGACGACATACTATACTACGACATCTTGATGACTTTTTGGATGCCATAGTAAACTATGACATTTTTATTAAAGTTTTCAAAAAAAGTTATCAAAATTTGACAAAAAACTACTTGGAAAAAAAAAAGTCTAAACTTCCTAGTTTTTCTGGGCTTTTTTGTCTTAAAATTGAAAAAAAAACGCCTTACTATAAAAATAGAACATTTTCAAACATGTTGAAGACACTCCAAACTCGCACAGTAGCATCGGCAGTCTCTTAAAATAGGGCAGGTGCAAAAATAAATTGAAAAAAGTGTAAACTTCATAGTTTTTCTGGGCTTTTTTGCCGTAAAAAAAACGTCTTGCCCAAAAATTGAAAATTTTCAAACTTGTCCAAAACACTCCAAACTCGCACAGTAGCATCGGCAGTCTCTTAAAATAGGGCAGGTGCAAAAATAAATTGAAAAAAGTGTAAACTTCCTAATTTTTCGGGGCTTTTTTGCTGTAAAAAATGTGAAAAAAACGCCTTACTATATATAGCCTTACCTTCGGGCCCAAAAATTGAAAATTTTCAAACATGACGAAAACACTCCAAACTCGCACTGTAGCATCGGCAGTCTCTTAAAATAGGGCAGGTGCAAAAATAAATTGAAAAAAGTGTAAACTTCCTAGTTTTTCGGGGCTTTTTTGCTGTAAAAAATGTGAAGAAAACGCCTTACTATATATAGCCTTACCTTAGGGCCCAAAAATTGAAAATTTTCAAACATGACGAAAACACTCCAAACTCGCACTGTAGCATCGGCAGTCTCTTAAAATAGGGCAGGTGCAAAAATAAATTGAAAAAAGTGTAACCTTCCTAGTTTTTCGGGGCTTTTTTGCTGTAAAAAATGTGAAAAAAACGCCTTACTATAGCCTAACCTTAGGGCCCAAAAATTGAAAATTTTCAAACATGACGAAAACACTCCAAACTCGCACTGTAGCATCGGCAGTCTCTTAAAATAGGTTAGGTGCAAAAATAAATTGAAAAAAGTGTAA